>VYYI01000033.1:0-73508 GCA_021029175.1 Bilobella aurantiaca | reverse complement strand
TAAAAATTAAGAAGCTCAAAATCTTTCGCGCTCATTTCACAAACGAACTCAAATTGAGACACTTTAGTTTTAAATTTAGTCAAATTCTTAAACTTAATTTTAACTTTAAATTTTAAACATTTTAATTATTTTACTTATTTTAAACTTTGCATGTATTCCAACAGTGTCTATAGTCGCGGAGAGCTTCTGTCTCCGTTCACTGCACAAGCCAGCCTAAGAAAGTAGGGTCGAATTCCCGAACAGCTGCAAAAAAAGCCTTTGCTATTGGATTTCACCTTAAGGAATTGCCTAGCTTATGACCGTGTGTATGCCCGTGTTTTCGTGACTAGGAAGCACAATCAGAGGATATCGAAATGATCCGAAAAGGTTTCTCCTTGTGAGAACTCCAGAAAAAACACCAGATTTGTACACCTGTATGCTATTGAGTCCTTCTTTCTAATTCCTACTCGCTATCTTACACGAAGCCGCTAAGATGAAATGTCAATTCTCACTCCTTTACCTTTATATTACCTTAATAAGTTAAAATAAGCTCTGACTATGGCTCCGTATTTTTTTAATCGGCTGCACATTCAGAGGATATGGAGATTGACCACATGTTCGGTTTGTGTCCCGTAACTAGAGTAGACTATCATTTGTGACTAGACACTTAAAGTAGGCGGTGTTGGTCTAGTGGTGTAGGGTGTCTGTCCCTCTCCACTAGCGAGCGTGAGAACGGGAGTTCAAATCCCCCGATCAGACACAAAAAAAGTTTTTGCTGTTGGTTTTCCCCTAAAAGGAATTGCCTTGTCTCTGACCTTGAGTATGCCCGTATCTCCGTGATTAGGCATACTCAGACAGAGGACATGGAAATTTTCCGATAGGTTTCCCAACAGTCTTTGTCACAATTGAGAAGGCTGCCCTCATTTGCATATATCACAACATCTATGCTAATGAGTCCTAATCCCTACTACATCCCTACCCTCTCCATTTATATTGACCATCCGCTCTGCGGGAATGTCAAATAACGACCCTTTACCTTTTACTATACACTTAAAGAGTGGAATTTTGCATATAGAGTGTTGCGTCCGCCTGATGAGAACCTTTATGCTAATGAGCTACTTCCCTGCCATATCCCTACGATTACATGCTTTTCATATTATTTTTTCCATTTACATTTACAGTATCCCTTACTTTAAGAAAAGTTTTGCAAAAGTCAATGCTAAATTTCATAGCTAAAAGTATGAGAAGAATTTCCTTGTTTTTTAAACATACTTTAGTAAGCGGCACCTCTACTACTGAGAGAGCCTTGCCTCTCATAGCACGTAAACTAATAGATTTGAATGGAAGATTATTGCAACCACTTTACATAAAACTTCTCGTTTAAAAATTTATATTTTTTAAACTTTTCAACAGCTCTAGTAAATGAGCTACACAGAAAAATCATTCAAAGTAAAATCCAGTACTTCTGCAGCGACCAATTTCATCGCAATATAAGGTTTATGTTCAAAACGCTTTCTTTAGTAGAAAAAAAAACTTTTTTGAATTATAAACTAAGTGTGTAAATATTGAAAATTCAATTTCTTCAGCTACGGCAAAGCCTACTTTGAATTAGTATCAATTTTGTAGTGAAATTGATTTTGGTAACATTTGTGTCGTAATACCATGTTGTTTCATGTTTCGGTTGTAGTAATATTGTTGCAAATATGTTTCTCTTTAATTATCAAAGAAGAGATATTTTTCGCCGAGTATGTAGAATTGAAAGGGGGTATTTCATCAAACGCTACAAAAAGGTATAAGTTTAGCCTGGAAATATTGGGCAAAGGGAAATTTGGCCGTGTTTTCCTAGGTAAGTACTAACCTCAAACAAACTACCTAACTAAATACAGCTACATTTCTACTTAGCTTGGTCTATAATGGGTTTGAGTTTACCTTGGTTTTTAATTGGCAATGCTACGAGCACATTTAGCAATGATAATTTCTTTTTCAAAATTTTTATTCGCCAATTAATATTTCAAATTTCGTTTCCACTAAATTGGCTTTAAAGATTCATGTTAAAGGTTTATTTATTTTTGCTTTGAATTCAGGTGTTGAAGATGGTACTACCACTGAAATTGCTTTCAAAACAGTAAGTGAATGTTTCAGCTAGTATTTTAGTTGTGAAAAAGTAATAATGTGGTAATAATATAGTGAAATAGTACTGTTTTATTGCTCTACTAAATTTTGGCTTTGTTAATTGCAGATGAAACTAAATTGTAAAGAAATGCTTGATAAAGAGCTCTCAGTCATTTGCAAGTTAAACGCATGGGGGAATCCTGGGAATCCGAAGAAAGGGGATGCATGGAACTGTAAGCATCTTTGCTTGGCAAATTTACCACTATTAATCAATCAATTGGTTTATTTGACATTTGGCTGGTACAAAAAAAAAGTACCATGCTTTCATCACAGTGATTGTGAACAAACATTCCAATTAGAAGCCGCTACACGAAAATGTAACTCACCCGACATGTTCAATCCGAACCTTCACCTTCATTGTACAAAGAACCAATCAAAATTTCCTTAGTAACTTTAATCATATTACTACTACTAAATTTCGAGTACACAACACATGCAAAACATTGACTTACGTTGATCAAGGCTTAAGTCAAATGTCAAATAAACCGATTAAAATTTACCACTATATTTTGTAAAACACCTAAAAAAGAAGTTTTTTGTATGGTGAGGGTAGGCGGTTATTTTGGGCGGTCAAAATAAAGGAATTGGGTCAGACCCCCTTGACCCAAGCAGGATCACGTTCTTGTACTTTTCAATGCAAATGTATTATTGAAGTGCAATTGCAAAACCCCAACAGTTGAACGCACAAAAAACATGATAAGACAATTTCTATGGCGAAACATTAGATAGAACCCAAAGGAAAGCCTAATTTGCTTTAAAATTGATGACTGTGAAACAAAATCAGTCTATATTGAAACTACTGAAATATCTTTACAAATACCAATTCAATTTTAAAAAGCCAGCAGAAATTAACTAAAATTGTAGTTCAAATAGAACAAATTATTTTTTCAGTTGGATTTCCATGCGTTCTCGGACACGGGCATCTTTTTATTGACGAAGTTGAGTATTTGTTCATAGCTATGGAGCGGCTGGAAGGAGAATTATTCGAATTAGTAGACAATCTCGATTATGTAGCATGGGCTGACTACGGGGCCAAAATGGTATGCAAATTTTAGTGTAACAAACATATGTTACACTATAAGCAAAAAAATATATAAATATGATTCTTGATTTGCAGGAATAAATTTTCAGAGATCGTGATCGTATTTTTGCCCCTTTAAACTACTGCAGCCTTTCATATAGTATTGCATCTAAAACATTCCATTCTCCTTAAATGCAACATTTTATCTTTCGTGCGATACATTATTATTACCTCTCATTTTACATCTTATTTTTAATTTATAAAATAGTTTTCCACCTTCCAAGAAATTCGAAAGCACTTCTCGCTAATTTTCCATGAGAATCGGTTCATTGTTTTGCATTTTCTCCCATATATGATTGAAATATTTTTTTCGCAGGAAGGAAATTCAATTGAAATTAGATCGAACTCTTATCCCACCCATATTTCCACATACCTTGCCCATGATTTTGAATTCATTCGATATCCTAACACTAGCAAAAAATAGAAAATACAAGTTTTTTTAGTGTTAGAGAGAAGAAAAGGATTGTACCCGTATAAACAATTATAGTGGAGAATTATCCCGCCGCAATATCAGCAAATTTCAAACCCAATCCCCAAAAAAACCGTAACTTCTAGGCTACTATAATCCCGTTAAGTTACGACTATTGAATGCGGATATAAGTCTCCTACACAATTTTTTTTACAACGATGTTGCATATGCTATTGAGCGTAGGGATTAAATGTGTGAGTCTTTGAGAAAATAAAATTTGGCATTTCCCAATAGGATTACGAGTAGATAAGTTGGTGGCGTAATCTTCAACTTTTAAGTTGTATGTGGATTTGACGACATTTGAATCTACTCCGAATAATTGAATTAAAATGAAATAAGTTCAAACTAAAATTGTATGTTAAAATAACAGATTAAGTGCATACAGTACATGCACTTGAAGGGAGTGGTGCATGGAGACATCAAGCCAGAAAACTTTCTAGGACGTAAGATTGATGGAGAAAGAGATTTTAAAGTGTTCCTGGTGGACTATGGCCTCTCAAGCACAAAATGGGAACGCAGGGACCAGGTGGGCGGTTCACTTCTGTACCTCAGCGTCCTTGAGCACAGGGCCCTTATAACGGAGATTCAGGGCCAGAACCCTGCAATTAGCTCTGTGTCAGACGTACACTCATTTGCCATATGCTTTGTCGCACTAAAATTCCCTGAGCTCCCTTGAAACCGTTTGGTGGTAGATATCCAAAATTCATTGAAGACAAGCCCCAGTGGTGCGAATGACCCGCAATACAGCATCCTGCTAAAATCCTTGGTTGCGGCAAAGGAAAATTTCTCAGAGACGATTAAGACTGACGGGAAATATGGTAAATAAACATATGCATTAAAACTAATTATACCACGTCTACAATCCTTAAATATTTTGTTTTCTTCGCCCTATACAAGGATTTTCGTTTCGTGTCTAAAACAAAAATGAAAGTGACTATTTATTATAGTCGTATATTAAACATATCTTGCTTCGCATTATTTAATTACTATGTATTATTTATTACAATATGTATCTGGTTATATAACTTTTAGCTGCAATACCGGATGATTTGAAAAAACTAATCATTCGCACATATGCGTTCAACAATCCTTTGGGAGTGGTAAATGGCATTGAAGTAGGAAAGCTCGCTGCTGATTGGAAAGCGATACCTGACAAAATTGAGGAAGCAGGTAGAAAAATAAAATAAAAATTATAAATTATTTATAAAGATATTAGAATAACCAAATTGTAAATAAATTTTTTTTACGGATTTCATATCGACTCCCAACAAAGACTTGCCTCTGTCATGTGTATGTTCACCTTCGTAATTAGGCTAGGGTCTGTCAAATAGCTGTTACTCCCGGCCCCCCTGGTCCATTGGGCGTAAATGAAGATACTGCCCTTATGCTTGTGTAGAGTGTTTATTTTCCAATAGTGTGAGTAGTATTTTGGTAAAAGTTAATTCTATTTCGATGTGTTTGAGTAATTTTGACAATCAATCAGGTTACCCTTTACAAATATTGTAGAACCAGAAAATTGCACTGAAAGTTCATCTTACAGTTTGTCAAATATCTCTTACTCCCGGCCCCCCTGGTCCATTGGGCGTAAATGAAGGTACTGCCCTTATGCTTGTGTAGAGTGTTTATTTTCCAATAGTGTGAGTACTTAAGGCTATTGAGTTATGACTGACTATTGTGCTAAAAGCTCGGCGCGTTATATACGCTCCTGTCCGCACCCCTGGTCAGGCGGCGGGAGGCAGCCGAGAAACGTCCTAATTAACCGCAGGATTTAATCGCCACCGCAATTAAAATCCTGAGTTTGAGCTTCCATGCCAAAGCATGTAGCTATGAAAAGTGCCTACGTGATCAGGCTAAAGTGCATGGTAACATATGGAAAGTGAAAGAAAGCCTGGGAATAAAACGATAAATTTCCACTATAGACTTGCACGGATTCAAAAAAATTTTGCCTACATGTGTCCTACTCCTAATAAATCCTTTCTACCATATCCCTACACACTCCCTGACGAGTGTTGACCAGACGCTATGCGGGAATGTCAAAAACATTCTTTTTATAAGTTTTATGACCAAAATTACTGTTTCCTTGTAATAAAAATATATGTTTATATACATGCAGAACTGAAAAACGCTGAAATTGTTCCGGTAGTGTCACGTCGCGTGTCTCAAGGTAACTTTCGATTTTGTGAAAACGCTTAAGATTTTTTTTTACAAATATTGCTTTAGGAGAATATGCGTAATATTTGGTAGAGCCTTCAATTTCAAGTTGCTTATGAAACTTGAAATGGGTTCACGAACGAAATTACAGACGCTGAGCACAAGTACCAAAAAGTTTTGTGCAGAAAGTTGTGTTCGGCAAGCAATACTGGCGTGTCGAGCAAAACATTATAATTAAAATTAAATCTGGATGACTCGAATGTAAGACTTACACTTACGGCAAAACTAAGTTATCACGCGAAGTAACTTAGCAAATGTATTTTGACAGAAAAAAAAGTGATAGCAAATGTAACCTTAGCATATTCATAAATGAATATTGTGTTTCGGTTTGTTACTTGAGACTTAAATACTTGTTTCTTGGAACTTAAAAATTGTACAAAGTTATAAACTTTAAACTAGCCAAACAAGCCACATCCGTCTCGGGACGTGTGGAATAAGAAATTAAAATTCTCCTCTCGGACGAGCTTGTTGAGATATATGCATACTATGCATTTTTAGTGAATAAAAACAGCACAATTAAATTGCTGACTTAATAACAGCCTTGATAAAATATTTGAACAGGCGCGTGCTGTTGCAGAGAACGAAATTTCATCAATGACACCAAGGCCAGGCTTGTTAATTGGTCTACTAAAACCCAACCAATTGAAAACATTTCTATGACTGAAGAAGATCCGTTTTATGTTTTGTCATTTACAATTCAAAAGCCTGTTTTCAAGTGGGCTCAACAAAAACCCCTGATTGCAACTCTGACCGATTTCTATTCAAAACATATTCCAATAGTTTTACGGAGTTGGAATGTAAACAATATAAATGTAAGTATAAATGTATATTTGGTGCGTTTGTAAACATTTATTAAATTTATACATCCCTTCCAACTTGATTGCATGCATTTACTGAAAGTACCTATACTTATATAATATACAGGTTAAACAATAATAAGCTATACAAAATTAAAATTAACATAATTATATATTCAAATAACTTCACAGATTTTCACAATGCGAGACCTAAAGGATGGAGCTGTGAAGACAGAAGAAACTCAAGAAAATGGCGTAAAAGTTGCAATTGCGTTTTACAAGCCAATGGCACAACACGCTTAGTTGCAAACTAACCGTAAAATATGTACACACTAATTAACTTGCCACCAACTACTAATGAATAATTAGTTGCGTTGTTCACTCCGACTAAACTACCTCAAAAACATATTCAATAAAACTTTGAGTAGAAAGAAATTAACCCATCAGCACCTCAATGTATTCTGCAAAATCTCTAATTATAATAAATCATAACAATAGTATTATAAATCCTAATTTATTTTTAATTAATCTAATTAGGATTTATTGGAATTATTAACGCAAGACTATTCATTATATTCAATGAAGGTTGGGTTTAAAAATCAAATTTTAACTTTTGTTTTTGAAGGGTTTTGGGTCTAACTTCCAGCGACCATTACTTTGTACATGTTTGTGTTTTGCATTTTAAGAAAATGTGCTTTTTGCTAATTCAATTATTTTTTATATGAATTTGTTCGAGTTTGTTCAATTGCAATTATGAAATTAGCCAAAACGCTCAATCACTCTTTCCGCGTGGGAGATATCTCTAAAAAAAAGTAATTATCACTAAATAACAGATTCTCAAGAGGACAGAACTGAATTATCGACATGAAAACTCGATAGAAAAAAAAAGTTTATTCTGTAATCACACAGCGGGCACTTGGCACTTAGGATGTTAGATATTACCAAAAATAAATTACCAATCACCAATTTGTTCTGATTCATCCCACCAAAATATATTAGTGGAGATTGAAAAATACATAAAAGCAAATATGGAGTTTAACATATACACACTTTATTGAGTAGTAGAAATTTACGGACTCAATTTCTGCGGCAGCGTTTCGAACCTAGCTGGCCTCAAACCCATGCCCGGAATGAATTTCACAATATCCGGAAAATAGCCCAAGTCAACTCGGTACCCGCCGAAAATATAGGCCGCACCATTGACCCATACCGATGATGTGCCATATGTTGGTGCCGGCAGTGTTGCTACTACAGCTCTTGATATTATTCGTATCGATTTGATAAATTTGGTCATTTGGTTGTAGCAAACGACTTCCTTGCTTATCACAAGATAGACCCTGCCGAAGAAGCTTACTGCATTGGAAAATTTATACCAAACAATGACAAGCCCAGACCACTCAAGGTCCGAATGCCAACCATAGCTCTTCGGAATCTAGCGCATAACCTTCGGAGTCAACTTAGGGGCCAACGTTGGTCAGTTACTGCAGCTCTTACACCAGAAACTCGAGCCGAGCAATGGAAACGGCGTCAAGCCAAAATATCGGACGGATGAGCAACCCAAGCAACACCCGCAGCGGTAAAACTGTTCCAACCAAATAAACCACCTGAGAACCCGGCAGCCCAGATCACAGACAAATCAATCTAAAACCACTCACTAGGCGTAAGGATGTAAATAATTTTTCTACCTCATCTACTTTTCTCTTTAATAATGTAACCGGACTGAAAAGCAAGAATCAGCTTTTCTTCAATGATATTTTACAAACAAACCCTACAATTTTCTGCCTCGCGGAAACTATGCATAGTAAAAATAGTTTCAATTGCCTTACACTTGCCTCACAATACAACCTCATGGTTGTCCCAGCAGCTAAAAGAAAAAAAGGAAGGCCGTATGGAGGTCTTCTCGAAGCCTACCAAAGAGACCTAACAAATATCAGCATAACACTCCTGCATCATACTTTCTTCGTCTTATTGGAAGTTGCCACTACAACGTTGAAACTACTACTTTCCTTTTTCTACATGTCTGATGACCATTGTTACAATTCAAAGCTCGAAGACTACCTAAAGTGTATTGCTGACCTTCGCACAAAGTACCATCATCACATCTGTATGGGAGATGCTAATGCAAGGATTTCTGACACAAACTCCTTCCACGGAGTTGATAGATCTAGTCAAAATGTCAAGATGAACAAAAACAACAAAACGTTAATCAGCAGATTAAATGAAGCAGGACTAGCTATCGGCAACGGTGCTTTTCCTGGAAATCTACATGGGGAAGTCACCTTCATCAACTCTGCAGGCGGGTCAAGTGTAATAGATTACCTCTTATATACTCCCAAGACAGCCAACAATATAAAGAAATTTGAGATTCTAAGTCTTTCGCACAGTTGGCACTTCCCAATAATGATCAACATAAGCATTGATAACCCTTCCAAGGAACCTGCTCCACAGCGCCAAAGAACTTGTTTGCCATTGTGTCCAACAGAACGTGCAGTTGTGGCAAGTCCTCTTAACGATGTCGTACAGTCAGTGGAAACCTCCACAGTTACTCACTCTTGCCAGCTTACACACGCCATTATAAAAAAGTGTCACAACCTTGGAATTATCAATTCGGGTAAGCAGAATGACCCTTTTTCTCCGAAATGGTTTGACAAAGAGTGTAGTACGGCTAAATACGAGAAAAATAAAGCCCTAAGACACTATAGACGAATCGAGCAATGGAAAACCAACAAGAATGCATTGGTACTCACCAACTACCTCTCATTTCTCACTAACTACAATTCTTTGTGCAATTCCAAGATGGAAGAACATTACCATAACAGGATAATGAACTTTGTTAATACAAAGAATCCAACTAAGTTCTGGGACGAAACTAATTCCCACCGCCCTAGGAGGCACCTGCGAAGCTCTGATGTGACTTCTGCGAAATGACACAGACACTTCTCTAAGTTGAACGAGAAACAAGATAACCAGAGACCAGAATCTTCCTCTGTCTTCCAAGCAGCTGCCAATAACAAACGATCCAATCATGGACGCTCCATTCAATCCACTGGAACTTAGGCTAACCATCAAGTCCCTAAAAAGAAGAAAAGCACCAGGACCTGACAAAATCCCAAACGATGTGTGGAAACTCCTTACAAGCACCTCAATCTAGAAAATCTGCGAAGTATTCCAGAGCACCTATGATAGTGGTTCTACCCCCTGCTCCTGGTCTGAAGCAACAATTCTACCCATCCACAAAAAAGGGAGTTTGAGCGAACCTGCCAACTACCGACCAATTTCTCTCCTTAACACGGTCACAAAGATATTCCCTACTATGTTGACGAACCGACTCTCTCCCTGGGTACGAAAGCATAATAAAATATCTAAGCACTGCTGGTTAGAGCACTTCTGTCAAATGAAAGGCTGGTCTGGGTGGTCACATTGGTAAATTAGAACTATTAGTAAAACTAGTAAAAAAATTTAGCACTCAAGACCTCTTGGCCTCCAATTTGGGTCTTAGAAGTGAAGGGAAGCATAAGGCATTTGGTTGGGCATCTTTGGCAAGAGGCCCTAGTTAGCGCAGTGGTTAACACGGTCAATTTTTTTTGCCTTCTCACAGAAGCCAATGCATTTTCTCCAAAAAAAAACCCACAGCCTGCACGCAAAATCAATCACGATCTAAAATGCAGCAGTTATAAAACGGATTACAATGACCACTAAATTTGATGTGTAACATGGGCTCTATTATTGGATCCACTTGAAAAAGTACAAACAACCCACTGACACTAAAAAAATATAAAAACGTAAACTGAACCACCGGCCACTCAGGCGTAAACTAGGCTACCCCTGGCTTGTCTCGAACCCTCGCCCTGTATAAATTTCACGGAACCCGGAATCCGGAACCAAGCCTAAGTCAATCTCAAATCCGCCAAATACAGAGTGTTCGCTGAATGCCGGATGAATTGTTTACTAATTTTCCTTAGCGTTGGCGGTGTTGGTATAGTGGTATAGGGTTTTTGTCCCTCTCCACTAGCCAGCGTGAGAACGGGTGTTCAAATCCCCCGATCAGCCACAAAATAGTCTTTGCTGTTGGTTTTCCTCCAAAAGGAATTGCCTTGCCTCTGACCTTGTGTATGCCCGTATTTACGTCATTAGGCATACTCAGACAGAAGATATGAAAATTTCCCGATATGTTTCCCAACAGTCTATGTCAGATAAAGACTGCCCTCGTTTGCATAGAGTCACCTGCGGTTATCAGGCGAAAGCTACGGCCGTACCTCACGTGAGGTTGGTGTCCTCGGCCTTTGTGCTTTAGGCCAGTAAAACAGCGGAATGTTACAGATAGTCTGATGTGTCTGTTTGATGACAGCATCTATGCTAATGAGCTCTTATCCCTACCACATCCCTACCCTCTCCTTTCATGTTGATCATCAGCTCAGCGGGAATGTCAAATAACAATCCTTTATTAATTTTCCTTAGCGACAACATATGATAGTTTAGAAACTAATGGTAAGGCAGGAGATCAAACCCTCTAATCAGCCGCAAAAGTGCCACACAGTGTCAATAACATTTGCCACCTCATACGCTTGAGTTACAGCGACAGATTTGTTTTGAGCACTATTAAATGCAACAAAGCACAAAATCCTACTTGTGATGTACGATTTCGTTTTTGTTAAATAAATCATTATTTATTGGTAGCGGAAGCGAAGCTGAGAGCTACTTATGTTTTTGTCATTTCTGTCCGTCTGTCTGTCTGTCAGTCCGAGTATCACGTGTGTCTCAGGAACCACTAAACATATTTCAAATCTGTTTGCAGTGATGTGTTCCTAAGGTTGCTATTGAAATATTTTTAAAATTACCAAATCTAAAGCAAATTTTTAGCCAAATATAACACTATTTTGAGAATTGCTTACGTAGCCAACTCTTGAGGAACAAGGAAGTCAAGTCTCTCCAGAAGACGAAAAATAGTCTTGTATAATACTGTACTTCAATTTCTTTTGACACACCGACAATTCCATTTTTACTTGTACAGTGGCCACATCTAGTAATATTCCTTAAGATGAAAGCCAATAACAATTTTGGTGGCTGATCGAGAGATTTAAACCCGTGTTCTCAGGCTGGCGAATAAAGAGAGATCTCTAAACCACTTGGCCAACGCCGCCAACTAGCCTCATCCTATTTTCCTTGCCAAATTGGCTCTCATCCTCTCTCCAAAGAATACCTGGCCGCTGACCCTTGTGCTACAACTTGAAACAATTTACATAGCAATAATGAACTGCCTTTTAATTTCTTATTCATTAAGCGCCATTAAGTTTTAAAGTAAGTAGAACTAATTCGTTAACATTATGCTTTGGATTTACAAGTAGTTGTACAAGGACTGTTGTACAGTACTCCAAGGCTTTGTAAAGGAGCTATGCAATTAATTAGATGTCATAAGACGAGCTTGTTTGCATTTAATAATATTCGTGGTATCACGCATCAAGTCTGGAAATAATTTATAAAATACTCATTATAAAAATACAATTTATTACAATACTTATTAAGAATTGTTGAGTCTGAACCAATTTTTGCTTGTCATTGATGTCTGATGAACTGGCAACGTTGAAGCTCAATAACGCTGAATAATTCAAATTTAGGCAAAATTTCACAAAGTCAATTTACTCCTTATTTTCTCTTTTAAACTTTATAAATAAATAATAATAAATAAAAAATCAAATAAACATTAGAATATGCTGTGTAAGGTGAGTTCTTCATGTGAAGAAATGAAGGGACAGCTGTGTGCGTGTAAAGAGTAAGGGGCCAAAATTGGCGCGAATGATGGAATGGGGGTTGGATGGCGCGGATGAGGGGCCAGCTAGGCACACCCATGCTAATCAAGTTAATATACTAAACCAATAAAAAAAAAATCTTGTTTTATTTTATGCTGCCATCTACGGTGTTAAGTCAGTATGATTAATACTAATTTAATGGGATGCCAAAACAACAGATTTTGAAAACAACAAAGTTTGAAATAGGTGATCGATTGCAAACGGGTTTCTAGAATGATCAAAGCTATTTTGCTATCAATCAGCTTCCTTGATGTAACGTAAACCCAAGTCAACTCAAATAGAACTCAAGCGTATAGCATGAGTAATAGCACTGCTTATAGAAATTCAGCAATAGCCAGTGACTGAACACCGGTGTGTTTCATCTTTAACATTTTGTATTGCTGGCAAAACGTCTTTTCCTACAAGCTATAAACATATATTCTACTAATATTTGTTGTAAGGTGCTTTCGATCTAACGAGAGTTTTAGCAATTTTTTAAGGTTGATACTGAATACACATTGTTGGTATGAAGATAGAACGGTAGTCCTTACTTTAGGAAAATAATTGGAAAATCAATAACAAAATTTATTGCTAAAAACAAATGGTTCGCTTTTTCTAACCTTCTATATTATAAAACACCGAGTGAGGCTTGCCTCACGTAGGCCAAAAATTAATAAAGTTTGAATAGAAATCGTTGCAAACAGCTTACATAAACCTTTTCCTCGTATTCCCTCGCATATTCTTTTTAAACCTCTACGCCAAAATTTTTTCTTTAAATCACAATCAAAGCCAAATTTCTGCAAAGTTGATTTTTTTACAGTATAAGGCTTGCAGTAGAGAAAGCCTTTTCTTTTGTAGTACAATACAGGTCTTTAGGTCTAATCGTAAACAACATTGAGTGCGTAAATTTGGAACATTTTATTTCGGCTGCGCCAGCAAACTTTAAAGTCCGTAGTAGTCCTTATCCTTTTGTTTAGTAGCATGTTTTTCCAAATTACTTTTGTTCTGCTTTTATTTCAAAAAATTTTCTGCGAAACTATTCAAGACGAGGTGTTTTTCGCAGAGTATGTTGAACTGAACGGAGATGTTTCATTAAGGGTTACAAAGACGTACAAGTTTAAAGCGGAGGCATTGGGAGAGGGAAAATTTGGTCGCGTTTTTTTAGGTGAGTATTAACCTAACAAAATTTAAAAAGTAAATGTATTACTAATTAAGGATTATTGGTTCTCTAATGTTTTTCTTTTCAATTTAGTTTGTCATTGAGAAACCTTAAAATTTAGAATTAAATATGTTAACCTTATTTCCTATTAAGTCAATTACCCATAACTAATAACAATTAATTATTTTATTGAAAATTATTTGTATTCTATGATTTCTGTTGCCTAAATTTGTTGCTAGAAACAACTATGACAATAGCGGCTTATGCTCTCAAAAATATTAAGTGGCTAGAATTAATTTTGTTTTTAATTCAGGTATTGAGGAAGGTACTGGTATGGAAATAGCTTTCAAAACTGTAAGTGGGTGTTCTTGTTAAAAATTTTTTTTAAAATTGTGAGTAGGAAAAGAGGAATTGTCAATTTCATGATAACTTTGGTAATATGGTAATATTTTGCTTTTTAACTTTTTCAATATTAAAAAATGCTGGTTGGTAGCCGATTTGTCATTTTTATTTTATTTTAATTATAAGTATTTTAGTATTAAAGTTTACCCACATTACTAAACTAATCAAACATGCAACTCTAAGAATCTCAGACCCTGTTGACTAGGTTAATTGTCAAAAAAATCATCAAGTTTTTTTCTTAATTAACTGCAGATGGATGTGAAATTTCAAGAATTGCTTGATAAAGAGCTATCAGTCATCGGCAGGTTAAAATCAAAGAAAAATCCCGGGAATTCCGAGAAGGGGGATGCATGGCATTGTAAGTGTTTTTTTTGTACTTACTACTCTAAGTAGAAACATTCAAAATGCCATTCTAATTAGCACTAGCCTAAACGTACATGACAAGTTTGAAATAATGGTCGTCAATATGTAAGCAAATTGGAATACTATATTTTCTACAATTCAATACAAATTACATATTAAACTAAAAAGATTTAAAAAGGGTAATTAGTACAACAAATGGAAAAAATTTCAGATGGATTCCCATGCATTCTCGGACACGGCAAGCTACTTATTGACGACGTTGAGTTTTTATTCTTAGCAATGGAGCGCCTGCATGGAGAATTGTTTGATTTAGTGGGGGAAATTAGTATTGTAGAGTGGGCTGAATACGGAGCAAAAATGGTATGCAAACTTTTTTTTTGTACCACAACATATGTTTCATACTATAAGAATAAAAATTAGCACCAATAAAATTTTTTAGAGATTAAAGGAACTGATAAAACATGCGATGTAATTTTTCGGAAAATTGCTATATGAGTGATTTTTCGATCGAATCATAAAACCCAACTAAAAAGTTCACCTTTTTTTATCAATTACTTCAGTTAATAACCATTTCATGAGCAATTAAAATGTCAAATATATTTCTCGATTGGTTGCTACTATTAGCAAATTTGCTACATTAGGAGTACATGAGGTGTTGTTTTGGTTTTTGGTTCAGCGATTTTTGGTTAGATATGGATAGAAAAACGATTCAAATTTGGATTTAATCCGCTCAGATAGGGTATTAACTAGAAAAAATTTAACTAGAAACTAATATAAATTTTGTAATGTCAGATCAACTGCATATACTACATGCATTTGATGGGAGTGGTACATGGAGATATCAAGCCAGAAAACTTTCTTGGCCTCATTATAAACGGAGTAATTAAAGTTTTCTTGGTGGACTATGGCCTCTCTAGTACTAGCAGAGTGCGTCGTAGCGAGGTGGGCGGTTCACTCCCGTACCTCAGCATCCTTGAGCATGAGGCACTACAAAAGAGCATCAATGGCCTCAGCCCTGCAATTAGCTCTGCATCAGACGTACACTCATTTGCATTATGCTTCATCGCTCTTAAATTCCCTGAGCTTCCTTGGACTGGTTTGGTGATAACAATTGAAAAGTTCTATGAAATCAGCTTAAGCGATGCCCAAGAGAAGGAGTACGGCATTTTAATGAGAAAATTAGTTACGGCAAATAAAAATTTCCCGGTGACTATAAACACTGACAAGAAATACAGTAAATTGAACTTTCATTATAGCTAATATTTTTTTCAAAACTTAAAAAGTATTCAATTGTTTTTGTTACATAGCAACACCAGTCATTTTTCCTATTCTGAGTAAATAGGCAAAATAGAAATTTCTTTTGAATCTTTTTAATTTTAACTTGGATACCATTTTTTTTTGACATCGATACAATTTGTATAGGATAATTTAGCATGATATATATGACATATGCTTGAATTACTTTTAGATGAAATACCAGGCGTTTTTAAGGAACTGATCATTCGCACATATACGTTCCGCAACTTTTCTGGGGTAGTAAATGGAGAGGGACTAGGAAAGCTCGCTGCTGATTGGAAAGCAATGCCTGATAAACTACTGGATGCAGGTAGTAAAGAACGAAATTTCTTCTGTTCTAAAAAAAACTTAAAAAATAGCACTAAACCCTAACCAAATCTAAACAATTTATATTTCAAGAATTATAAGCTAATCTTAGTGATTCACTACATTAGTTTTTAGAGTTTTCTACATCTCGTATTTTTCAGCTATATCTTATGTTGCACCGAAAAGCTAATAGTTGACAACTTTGCTGTTAATTACGGTTTTATACAATGTATTGCTTTTGCAGAGCTCAAGAAACTGGAAGTTCTACCGGAAAACTCACACCGTGCACAGAACGGTAACTTTCGATTCGTACTTCAAAATTCTAGCTAATTATGTTTAATAACAAAAACATTAAGTTTAAGTATGAATAAAAGGTATTATGTAGTGTACATCAAGCAATTTCAAAATGTACATTAAACTTCCTTCTTACTTTATATCAAATTCAAATATTATAGGAAAACCAGTAGCAATAAAGCAAACAGGCTCAGTTTTGAAATTACAGACGTTGAGCACATCTACTAAGCAATTTTGTGCGGCAAGTTTTATTCAGCAAGCGATATCGGTTTATCGAGCAAAATATTATAATACAGCCGAATTCGAATTGAATCTGGATAACTCGGATGTAAGATTTATATCTACAAATGCACTCAAATCTAAATAGAACATAAATCCCTTTTCACACTCAGAAGATTGACCCCTTTTAGAATAGAAAAAAAAATGGTTTGATAAGTAAGGGTTAGGGTCATGGTTTTACCATATATAATATAATTCCATATAATAAAAGAGATTGGTAATTGGTAAAAATTTCATCCAAATCGGTTAACACTTAGGGGTCCCGCAAGGTTATATATTTGTACGCAGTTAAACTAGTAACCCCCCAAACAATCCATAGGAACCATCGGGCCTTGATTTTTTCATTATTTATATTAGTATTTATTTTTACCAGGTAAGTATTTCTCCAGAAAAATATAAGGTCAATGAGTTTTGATCTTGACTTAACAGTAAAGTCGACGTCCTCAAGTGACCATAGGCAATTGACCTAATTTTTTAATGTGTATTATAAAATAAATTCTAGTTAGTAGAAAATGAAAAAATGGCACTTTTAGGTTAAATTCAAGCTCAATAAAAAGACATTGATCTTTCCCGAATCAAACATACTTAGCAATTATTAGCGTTATTTGACATTCCCTAGTGGAGAGAGACAAGTGCTGTAGCCACTAGACGCCACTCGGCCAATCAATGAAACTTAATAAAAAAAACAATTTTGAACTAATATATTTAACCAGGCAGGTGCCGTTGCAGAGAATGAAATTGAACTAGTGTCCGCAAGGCTCGCTAATTTCTCAGCTAAAAACCAACCAATTTGGAATATTTCCATTAAAGAAGTACACACAAATTCTGATTGGTTTTATGTTTTGTCCTTTACAATTCAAGAGCCAGATTTCAAATGGGCCAAAACTACAATGAATGCAGCTCTGAATACGTTCTATGGTAAACATATTCCAACAGCGTTAAGGAGTTGGAAAGTTAATGAAGACAAAATAAATGTAAGTTTAAATATTTGGTGTTTGTATAACAATTAACTTATACATGAATTTCAAATAGGCTGCAAGTACTTGACAGCCAAATATTTTGAATGCTTATTTAGGTTGTATAAATAAACCATACAAACGCTTGAAATTAGCATAATTAATTTTATATATATTTTACAGATTTTCCAAGTAGTAGACCTCAAGAATGGGGCAATGAAATTGAAGCGCGAAGGAGGCGAAGTGAATGTTGCAATTGCATTTCAAGTCCCAACAGTTTCACACGCTTAATCGAGCATGGATAAGCGTTAGCTGTAATTAAAGTGCATATCAATTCAATATAAATTACTTCCGTTGTTGCTAACTACCGCTAAACTACCTCTGAAGTGAATTCAATAAAACGTTGTATAAGGATGCATATTATGCAGTATTGCCGATGTATGCTTACATTCTGTATTTTTTCAAAAGAAATGTACTTCTTGTTCTTAATGGGCTATGTTTCGTACGAGTTTGTTTAAAAAAAATTCAATTAACATTATAATCTCATGCCAAATGCTCAATACCACTTTTCCTGTGGCAAATTAAAAAAAAAATTATCAAAATAATTGATAAGCTACTCGAAATAATGGAAACAAAATTAGAATCCAGTCTGTTTTCACATCATCAGCTTTAGTATACCATCACTACTCCTATTGGTGATAAGATGAATTTTAGTTTTTAGTTTTGAAAAATTCTGCTGTTGTAAGACCTGCCATCTACCGAGAAGTATGACTATATCTAGGTTTTAAGCGGTGAGCAACAACACTGATTTGATTTTGTTCGTTTGCTTAGCTATTCAATTGATGGCGGTGTTGGCCTAGTGGTTTGAGCGTCTGTCTCTCTCCACTATTCAGCGTGAGACGGGAGGTTCAAATCCCCCGATCAGCTACAAAAAGTCTTTAGCATTGCTATTTCCCTTAAAGGAATTACCGTGCTTCTGACAATGTGTATGCCCGTATCTCCGGGATTAGGCATACTTAGACAGAGGATATGAAAATTTCCCGATCGGTTTTCCAACAGTCGTTTTTGGGATTGAGAATACTACCCTCATTTGGATAGAGTCACCTGCGGTTATTAGGCAAAAGCTACGGCCGTACCTCACGTGAGGTTGGTGTCCTCAGCCTTTGTGCTTTAGGCCCGTAAAACAGCGGAATTTTACGAAATAGTCTGTTGTGCCTGCTTCATGACAACATCCATGCTAATGAGTCCCTACCACATCCCTAGCCGCTCCTTTACATGTTGACCATCCCCTCTAAGGGAATGTCAATAATGCTCTTTTACTTTTTTTAAAACTACTCAATTGTTAAAAAAACTAAACTTTTGATTATTATTATTATGTTTACATTGGTTGAACATCTCTTATTCGAGAACATGAAATGCTACAATAGTTAGTGCTGCAAAGATAATTTAGCGACAGACATGTAGATAGCTTTATTTCTCTACCTTCTTTTTCCATTATATAAATTCTCCTTTTTTGAATGAGTGCCTAGAGGCCTAGAAGATAGTGAAGCATTGAATGGGAAATGTTGACAACACTTTACATAAAAATTTATCCCGTTCTCCTCCCACTCTGCCTAGCATACTAACTACTTCTAAACGTTCTTCATAGCCGCTTCATTGAAGATTGTATGGAAAAATATTTCTTTATAATTCACATACTCTATTTTCTATATACAACAACTTGGAGCGGAATATAAGGCTTGTGAGAAGGAAAGGCTTCTTCTATTCCACAAAAGATTTCTTTAGCTTATTATATTTTGTTTAGGGCGTATACGCTGTTGACACTCTATCTACTTTGTACAACTTTGTGTCTGTCACTATTGTATTGAGGATTGTATTGAGGATTGTATTGAGGATATCATGTGGTTTCAAAAAAAGTTGATACTACTATTGTTCGGAACGTGTTGCTCAGAAACCATTCAACGTACAGTACAATTTGAACGGTATGAAGAAGTAAATGGAGACGTTACATTTCGAGCCGAAAAAAATTACTATTTTAAAGAGGAACCGTTGGAAGTTGGAATATCTAGTCGCGTTTTCCAAGGTAATACTAATTTGTTATAGAACTGTTTTTTAAGTTCAGTAACTCTTCAGTTACAAATCTTGTGATCAATTGCCAAGCTACTATAATAGAATAGCTTAAAGTTTTTTTTTTTAAATGCCAGTTTTCTAAGCTAAGAATCAACGCAGTGTGAATGTGTTTTTTGTGTCACCAACACTTGAGACGACAAGGGCGACTAATATGCTAAAGCGACTAGCTTAATTTTGGTTTCGATTTTAGGAGTTGAAGATGGTACTGGCCTGCAAATTGCTTTTAAAACAGTAAGTTAATATCTAGTTAAATTTTTAGTTGTACATAAGAATAAATATCAAATGCACTGAAAAGTGTATACTGGGTGTTGTAAGTTGAAAGATGTATTTTTTTGGAAGGTCTTGTCTTTTACCTATCTTAATTTAACCTGAGAACCGAGCCAAGAATTTTAGCCGATCAGATTTCAAGTTTGTTTTGCAGACTTAACTCACTTACAACGCCCTTCATTTCAGCGCCTTCACGGGCTTGGCCGAATATCTCCCTTAAAGGGCTCCAATATAAAAAAAAAGTGTCAACAACGTGTTTCTATTTCTACGTGAAACAAATAATTAATATATGGTAAAAAGTAGTTGGCTTTGGTCAAGTGGTTACTGCGTCTGTTTCTCTCCACTGGCCAGCCTGAGAACGGGAGTTCAAATCCTCCGATCAGCGATCAGCTCTTTATTGGTTTTCCCTTCAAGCAATTACCTTGCCTCTGACTGTGTTTCCCGTATCTACTTGATTAGATATCCAAACCAGAGGGTATAAAAATTAGTCGAGAGGTTTCCCATACAGTCTTTGTCAGAATTGAAAAGACTGCCCTCATTTGCATAGAGTCAACTGCGGATATCAGGAGAAACCTACGGCCGTACCTCACGTTAGGTTGGTGTCCTCCTGTTTTGGACTATGCCCCAAAAGCAGCGGAATGTTACTGATAGTCATAGTCATACTGATACATAGATGTGCTTGCTTGATGACAACATCTATGCTAAAGAACACTTTCCTACCATATCCCTACCCTTTTCATGTTGACCTTCCGCTCTGCGGTTATGTCAAATAACGCTCCATTACCTTTTTTATAATTGTAGCAGGTTCAAAAAACAGAAATAGAGTGTTTCAGTAACGGCGACAATATTTTTGATAATAAAATTATTAATTTGAAAGCGTTGCTTGCTGACTTCTAATATATATTTAACTGCCCTTTCGCTGCTTTGTAAAATATGATTACTCTACGGTACGGTAACTCACCATTATGTACTGCAGATGGCTTTAAAAGAAAAAGAAACCTATAACAAGGAGCTCTCAGTCATTGACAAATTAAGCGCAAGGAGGAATCCGGGAAATTTTGAGAAGGGAGAAGCATGGGAATGTAAGACATATATTTTTTAACTTACCATTTTAATAAGTTGGACTTAAATAGAGCCTAAACGCCTCTACCGTGAAGTAGAAGTTATGTTTGTATATGCTTCTGATATTTGAACAAGAATTTAGTACCTACAATGAACTAAAAAATCAATTTATTTTCTGAAAAAAAAACCCATTAATTCCGACAAAACTATCAAATTTACAGATTCCGATAAACATTCTAAAATTTATTAATTCTCAGATACATTCTAATATTACTTTCAAATTCCAGAAATTAGCATATAAACACCAACAGCTAAATCTAGCATAAAAGCCATTTAATCTGAGTATAGGGATTGTATTGGATGGTAAAAATGGTAAAACCAAGTTTATTGGCTTGTATAAGCCGGTATGGTTTCCTTGAAGCAGTAAATGGCAAGTATGAAAACTAAATAATATATGTATGCTTTAGACGGAATCCCCTGTGTTCTCGGACATGGAAAAATATTTATTGGTGAAATACAGTTTCTATTCATAGCGATAGAATTCATGGATGGAGAGTTATATAGTTTAGTAGAAATTAACATTAAGATTAGCAATGTTACTTGGGCTGAGTATGGAGCAGATATGGTAATACTAATAAATTTTTGTTTAATGTTACGCACGCTACGAAATAAAAAACTTTATTCACACATTTGACTTAAGTAAAGTTGTGTAAACTTTCCAAAATAACATATCAACAATTAAAAAAAAATTAACCGAAAAGAAAGCTGTCGGGGTGCTACCAAATTTCTTACCAAGTTCCAAGAGTAGTACTGAAAAAAAGTAGTTTTTAGACCCTAAAAAATCGTCCAAACCTGGAACAAAATTTTTTTTTGATAATTTTGAGCCAATATTAAAATACCTATTCGGAAAAACACGTTATTATCGTTTACTTGGAAAAAATGAGCTCAAATATAATATACTCTACAACGTAGCTATTACCCACTTTTAGCCAACTAAAGCTAAAGCGAAATTTAAAATTCCAGATCAAATGTCTGCACTACATGCATTCAAAGGGCGTGATTCATGGGGACGTTAAGCCAGAAAACTTTCTAGGACGTGAGGTTGATGGAAAAATTAAAGTGTTTCTCATAGACTACGGCATGTCGACCTTTGGCAGGGTACGTAAGAAAGAAAAAGTTGGTTGCACACTAAACTACATGAGTGTATGTGAGCACGACGCAGCGCTACTCAACAACCCCGTCTCCGTAATTAACATCAAATCAGACCTGCAATCATTTGTCATGAGCTTCATCGCAATCAGATTTGACGGACTTCCTTGGAATGCTATCGTAAAAGACATAGAAATTTTCCGGCAACAAAAATCAAAACCGACTGATGCGGAAAACCAGAAATATAACACGCTACTCAACAGTTTAATTTCAGCAAAAAGAGCATTTGCTGAGACGATCAGCAATGATGAGACATACGGTAAAGAAACAAACGTTATTAGCGTCAACAGAAAATATTGAAAAAAAAATACGTAGAAACGCAAGTCTATGCATTTAAAGTAACCCATATGTTTTTGGGTCATTGGTCAAAGCAACCTTTAACTCAACTACAACCGAATCCAACCAAATTTGCTACTTTTGAAGTTGAAATTACATACATGAATTACAACTGATGCTTATGTCCTAGAAGGGCTCGTTAGGCTTTATTAAATTGTAGTTATTATATATGTCGAAATGCTTGCACGTGGCAATCGCCAATACTCAAGGCAAATTTTATTATTATTTTCAGCGGAAATACCGGGCGCTTTGAAGGAACTAATTATTCGCACATACAAGTTCCGGGATGATTCATGGGTAGTGAACGGCACCGTAATTGGGAAACTTGCGGATGATTGGGCGGTGATGGCTAAACAGCTTTTGAAAACAGGTATGACAGAAAAAAATTATTTTGGTTTTAGTTTCAGATTTATGTCCGACTCCGAAAGCTTTATAAAGCGCAACTGTTAGGTTTCGTTTCCATATTCAAAAACATTTATAACGTTTCTAACGTAACATTTGTAAATAATGCAATAAATTTTACTTTTATTTAACTACCTTTAAACATTAATATTAATAAAAGCCGAAGACAAATGGAGGGTAGTGGGGGGGAGAGATCAGAGTTTTCATGTAGAAATTTAGGTTTGTTTTTGTTTAACACAAGCGTGTGAACGGGAATACGCATGTCCGGCCCTCAAAGGCTTCTCATGTCCTTAAGGACGGGTTTGAATACTCATATTTATATATATGTAAAGAAGCAGAACTCAGTTAACTTGAAGTTCAATCCAAAAAAAACATGTCGTGCACTATGTGCACTAAAACAACAATCAGTCATCGTTAGATTTTTGATGAAATTTGTAAATACTCAAAATGACTAAAAACTTTGTGTGTTACTGAATACCAGATGCAGAGATTACAAATTTAAAAAAACCAGTTGCAGCAGATCTCCCAAATTCCTCAAAACTGAGTACGGCAACCAAGGAATTAAATGTAGTTGACTGTATAATGAAATTGATATTGGATTACCGGGAAACTTTTTATGTCGCCTTGGATTACAAGCTGGAAATGAATGACCAGGAAGTAAGATTTACATTTAAAAACAGAATTTTAGGATTTAAGATTATAATAAGATTTAAGAATTATACGAAATGCAACAAGTATCCTCACGGTTTGCGTGGTGATTACATAAAATGGATTATACCCCCACCTACAAAGCTGACCTCACTCTTTGACTCTAGAATATTATTCCGGAAACATATTCCAAAAAACTCGTTTCAAAGTTTTTGCGCAACTACACAGACAGACAGACAGAGGGTTTACATAAAGCAGCTTACACGCTTACTTAATTAGCATAATATATCTTGCCATACTTGGCACAAAAAAACCTACCCGTGCTAAATAAATTATATTTTTTTTGACAAATACAACATATACGTATATATCTATATCTATTTTATATTTTCAAAGACAACTAAATACAAACATTTCTGTAAAGGCGGGTGTCGTTGCAGACAAGGAAATTGAATCACTGTCTTCGAGACTGGATAATCCGTCGCCTGATATCAAAGTGGTTCCTATTTCTAATCTTGAAGTAGATGACAAATGTTCATTTTATGTTTTGTCCTTTACAATTCATAAGCCAGAATACTCTTGGGTGACGACCCCAATCCCTGCAACTCTGACTGCCTACTACACTACACATATTACAGCAGCATTGCAGAAATTTAGGGTCTGCAGTGGCAAAAAAATGTAAGCTTAATGTAGTATATACATATAGAAAATTTATTTAATTAAAAAAATCACAATCTTTACTGCTAGTGTTGAACATGATTCATCTAACGCTATTTATTGAGCTCATACAATGGTGTAAAAACCGAATAAATTAAAAAAATTCTTACAGGTTTTCGATATTGCACAATTAAAATATGGAGCATTGAAGACAAAATGTGAAGGAAAAATAATAAAAGTTGCAATTGCCTTTCACAGTCCAACATATCTTCAAGCGGAAATGCCATAATCAACTATTCCTTTTTGCCAAAGACTAACAACTAATTCATTTTGTTGTTTTTAACTAGCACTAAACTACATCAGGTACAAATAAACAAAATGTATTTATTGCAAACATACTTCACTTTGAAACAACCGGACCTTGATTATTTTTATTCTGAAAATGTTAGACATTCATTTCTAAGACGAAACTATTTCTGTAAAGCAAAATATGAGGTCAATAACTCTTGACCTTAGACTAAGGTCAAGGCCCTCAAGTGGTCAAGCTTGTTGGTTATTGGCCCCATTTTTTTTAAATAACGTAATACAAAATGAATTGTAGCAGGTGGAACATGGATAAATACACGGTGTTTCCCAGAGGTCATTTGTAGGTTAACTACAAGTTAACTCTATAAATATATTGATCTTTCTCAAATCAAACATTGACAGCAATTTGAGTTGCATTAGCAATAGAAAACCTTCTTTGAAAACATTGTACTAAAAGCAAAAAACACGTATTTGAATAATACATTTTTCTGCCTGCGTTACAATCGCACAAACAAATGACTAAACTCTTGACTAAATCATCCTTTCTTAATTGTGCTAAATATTGAAAATTAAAAACAAAAAATGCCTTTAATTATACAGAAAAAACACACAGACCGATTCCATCCTCCCCCACTAACTTGCAGAAGCATGTTTACCATAGGCGAATGTCAAATGGCAAAGAAAAATATAATAACAAAAACTTTGGGGTTCATAATTCAATTTCGGATGTAGTCAATTTCTACCTAATCAAAGTTCCAATATTGTACACCATATGTAATAAAACTTTATAAACTCCTATATAAAGACACTTTTAATTCATTAAGCTCATTCACCACGCTTTGATTGGGTTGTTACATGGGACTCTCGGAAGCCATTAAAGGTTTTTTTTTTTTGGAAATTCTGGTATTAATTTTTGTCTCATTTGCGACATCATCACGCTCTCCATTAAGCAAAATAAACATATTTGATAAAGGCATGACACCAAAATCCATGCTTAATTTTATATGCTGAAAGATTAGGTAGAATTTGCTTCTTTTTTCACCAACTTTAGTATAATGTTTATACAGTGCTATTCACTTAAACATGGACAGCCAATTCAAAATCCCGTAGTAACTCCGTAAAAAAATTGAAAACATGAAGGGAAATTTGTTGAAAACTATGGAAAGCTTGTTGTTTTTTCTTAAAAAACGCATTTTATTGTGTTAATTTAATTTTTTAACCGTAACAACTTTTTTTTTATAATCAGGAACCCCTCATATTTTAAGAAATAAACAACTTGTTGAAAATTGTGTGTCCAGGTTTAAGTGAATAGCACTGTATAGCATACTGTACCTCAACTGCATAGAGAGGCTTACGAAATGTTTTTTTTTGCAATTATCCAAGAAAGTAGTAAATTTCGCAAAGTAAAAGAAGAAAACTTTGCTCGCATTTTTTTATGTAAGTACTAACCTCAAATAAACTACCAAAATATAACTTATTTTTAAATAGCTTGGTCTATAATGTTTTAGCTTCGTATATATTGTATTATTGACAACTCAATCACTTACAATTAGAATTTAGCAATTAATTTTTTTTCGAAATATTTAATTAAATAATTATTTTTAATAACATTTTTACCAAATTGGCCTTAAAAAAATCAGTGATGGCGGCTTATTCACTACAAAGAAAACTTGGCTCAATAATTTTTGCTTTGATTTCAGGCTTTCTGCTTTCAGTAGGTATAAATATTTATATTGGTGTATGTGTCTTAATTCATTAAAATTAAATGTCACCTCCAACTTGAGTGCAAGTCTGAGGAAAAAGCAAGACGAAGGTTTGATTCGTCTATACTTATTGAACAATACAAAAAAAAAACATAAAAATTTACATAGTTATGTACATTCAAACTATTTTATAGATTTTATGGGTGCGAGAACTAAAGAATGGAGCCGAGAAGACAAAACATGATGGAAAAAACGGTGCAATTGCCTTTAACATCCCAATTGCAAAGCATACTGACAGTATCTTGTGTGCACACAAATTCACCAGAAACCATATCCAAATAAATAATTACTTCCGTTTTTATTAGCTGCAGCTAAACTACCTATAAAGTGAATTCAATAAACCTTTGTACAAACATAAATATTATACAATAATTGGTGTTGTATGCTTGTATTATGTGTATTAAGAAAACGTACTTGTTGTTTCTAATGAATTTTTTCCATATGAGTTTGTGCGCAATTTTTAAAGTTGATATTATAAAAATAGACAAAATGCACATTACACTTTCCACGTGGAAGAAATCTCTAAAAATTGAGTTATTATCAGTAGATAACAGATAACAATTCTTAATAGGATATAACTTCATTGAAGACATAAAAATTACATAGAGCAATAATTCCGTTCTGTAATCAATAATCAAACTATGGATACTTGGCGCTTAAGTGTTAGATATCACCAATTGCAATTCGCAATTAACAATTTTTCTCATTTTTGAGTTATTCTTTCTCAAATTATTACAGAAAATATTAAAATTTATAGGAACAAGTATGAATTTTAATAAATATAGAGTTCACGGAGTGGCAGAGATTTATTATTGCTAATTTCCAAATATATCGAAAGCGACAGAACATAAAATTTTTAGTTTGCTAACCTAAAACCTCGAAAATTTTGCAGTCAGGATACTACGGCAAATCACAGTTGTCATCGTGGCTGAGCTGAATATATCTAATTTGCGACGACTCGCTTCCCATTACGCCCCACCCTCCAAGTATGTAAATTCTATGCGTTTCCGGTACATATACTGCTCCGCCCGCCACCCAGGCGTTCCCCAGGTTAACTTCAAAGTGTTCGATGACACCTGTCACTGTATTGAATCTTGTAAGATAGTGCTGCTCTTCGTACAACCACTGGTTACCGCCCAAGACATAAATTACGTCTCCCACGGCAACGGCCATCGAGTCAATAATTCCAGAACTCAGTTTCTGCGGAAGCGTTTCGACCCTAGCTGGCCTCGAACCCTCGCCCGGAATAAATTTCACAATATCCGGAACATAGCCCAAGTCAACTCGGTAGCCGCCGAATATGTAAGCCGCACCATTGACCCATACCGATGATGTGCCATATGTAGGTGCCGGCAGTGTTGCTACTACAGCTGCAGGGCTCTCGATATTATCCGTATCGATCCGATACATTTGATCAGGTATCGGAAGAGTATGGTGTGCACCGCCAAACGCATAGATCGTGTGCTCCCCGTCAAAGACCGTGTCAACTTTATACTGGTCTGTGGGCATGTCACCTACGTGGGTGGGGCGGGGGTTGGCAACATTGAAGCCCCAAATAGTGGACGAAGCAAAGTGTCCAGAACTACCAATCAGAAAGACGTCTCCGTTTGGCGTAATTTCGGCGCTTCCATCTGCCGTTTCATTTTCAAATGTATCGACTATTTGAACACGACCCGACGAAATTCGATAGCGCAAAACTCCGTCGAGATAGGAACCGGCGTTCCTTCCACCAAGGAGATATATATCGTCTTCTCCGTCAAATACAGTGCCAAAATTATATCGTGGTGTTGTGAGCCAATCAAAGCGAAGAATTGTGGTTTCAAAGCATGGCTCACTTTTAATTAGTGTTGCAAAAATGGCAAGTATAACAAATTTATATAAACCCATTTCCAGCTATGTGTAATAAATGGAAATATTTTAAATCATGGATTTGAAATTCAAAATTAAAGTAATGTGAAGTGTACCGATTATAAATTGAATTTAAATTATTAAATACTTTCCAAGCGACATGCACTTACTGATTTCTCAATGCAGATAATTGCCAAATATAAATTAAACTTATCATCAAATGTTATCATGAAAATTGCTTTATCAAGGTTTCGTGCTCAGTTTCAAAAGAATTAATCCACGCTTCAATAGTTACTTCTCGAGAATTGATGCTTGTTTTGCAAGAATTCACTTCAATTTAG
The DNA here is from genome assembly GCA_021029175.1 of Bilobella aurantiaca. Lineage (NCBI taxonomy): Eukaryota > Metazoa > Arthropoda > Collembola > Poduromorpha > Neanuridae > Bilobella > Bilobella aurantiaca. Next base: position 44,989 of record VYYI01000033.1, on the reverse strand, counting down.
AAAAATTGGTCAATGTCCATTGACAATTGTTCTAAAGTCTATCTATCACGTTTCTTGCGTAACATTTTTACGGAGAACTTTATTTCACTAAACTAAAAAGAATGCATTATATGTTTGATGATACCCATCCATATAACATTGAATGCCTTGAAAGCTTTTAACAGCATGAATATAGAATAAACATATTACTTCCAGAATAATTTATTGAAAGGAACTTAAGTTAAAATGCACTTTTAAGTTGGTTTTGCGAAAATCTTGTATTAAAAAAAAATTAACAATGCTGATGGTTTCAAAAATGGTACTAAAAGCTCAAAAGTACTTTACTACTTGAATTATTTTTGTATATTGGCTCACAAATTCGGTAATGGTAAGCTTCTCAAAACCAAGGATGGTTTTTGGGGACTTAAGAGACATGTGTAATTTGCTGCTTTGTTGAACCCGTATACTCACAGGTCACTAGTATATACTAAAGTATATAGCCTATGCCAACTATGAATTGAGCTTATTTTATTGAACTATACTTAATTTTTTGTTACGATCTGTCGAATTCACCATAGTAATCACCGCATTGAAAACTGTGCGTGTGTAAGATTACAAATACATGGTCTTGATAACTAAAGACGTCCATGTGAGAAAGAGACACTAAGCCATAAGCATTAGTTTTGGATTTTCAGATGCATTTTTTTTATTGAATTTTCTGTTTTTTAGTTATAATTATAATTAGAACAGTAAGTCGTTGTCCAGGGAAGTTGTAAAATCGGAAGTCGTTTTTGATTGTTTAATCTTCATCGCTCTCCTTTTCCTTGCCTCCTCCGCATGTGTTGGTGATCATGAATTCTTTGAAGGTGAGCTTACTGTTCTCTTCAGTGGCAATGCTGTCGTCTTCGAATCCTCGTTCCTTGAAATCTGCCAAAATGGCCTTCTTCGCCTTCTTGTCAAGCTTGTCCTTGATGGAAATGACATACCAGAAGTTTTCCTTTCCGTAGATACACATAGCTCCTGCAATGTACGTCTTGTTGTCAGTTTTCGTAACGGTCAAACTTCCAGCCACTGAAAACAGAGCACATTAAACTCAACAAATTATGTACATACATACATAAATAAGGAAGTTAGTATATTTTTGGAGTAAAATTTTACAACGCAATAACACACAATTTTGTGTTGTGCCTTTGTAGTACATGAGAAAAAGTTGTACAACCAAAAACGCTTGATCTTGTAGCGTTGTACTTACAGTGTGGTGGTTTTTTGCCTTTCAACATACAGTCTCCCTTGTTAGGCGCGTTGTACTTGCAGTGGTACTGAGCCGAGAATTCTTTTCCGTCATTTGTACCAATCATAGTGTAGCAGAGCTCTTTCGGGGCCTTTCGCCCACTGAAACTAGCCCATTGCTCCTGCTTGGTTTCGCAGTTCACGCACTTCGAGTGCATGGGAACATGCCATTTCTCTGTCCCTTTGAGCTGAAAAAGTATTCACAAAAATTTAGTTTTACACAAAGCTAAAGTTTAGTAAACCACAAAAGTATAAAACCAATAGCACAAACTTAAGCTCAAAAGTTTAAGTTTTGTTAATTTTTTTTGAAATTTTAATGGTTAAACCGAACTATGAAAAATTGTAAAATCAGCATCTTACAAATTCCTCGTCGACACCAGGAGGTTTCTTGATTTGAACGCAGTCTTCGTAGCTGCTGCTGTAGGGAAACCCAAGGGCGAGGAGCCCTACCGCCAATAAAATTTTGAACATTTTTTTTTCTACTTAAATTAATTATTTGAAAAAAGAGAAGAAATGTTGTGTATAATTCTATGCAGATGCACACCCTTTTTAAATGAAAAGTTAAGCAACTAAACAATGGAAAAGTTGACAATGGCGCATTTGCCTTTTGCGTTAGGCTAGCAACCGACGACTCCTATTGGCGGCAGTATTCATTGTTGTCTTACTTTGACGGTTAACGCCTATTGTCACATGACCTTGGTTTGCCTTAAATCAATTTTTTCATTGTACAATATCGGCTTGTCCTGAATGGAAAACCGCCAAGGGCACATTAATCATCCACGACAGAAATTACGTGTAATAGTTGAAGAAGTGACACTTAAGAATTATAGGTTTTCTTATTATATTCGTAGATTTGTTACAGTTTTTCTTAAATTCTCAATGGAAGTGGCAAGTATATCTTTAATTTCTGCTTAGTTTTAAGCAAGAAATTTCTATTTTTTAGAAGAGGTTGTTGGTTAACGTTTTGCCTCATCTATTTGATTATGCAACAAACTTAAATTATGCAAAACCTTCAAAAACATTAACCATTAAAAAAAATATTAATTAATTAAATAGTGTTTGACAGAATTCCAATTACTGTTCATCGTACGAAATTGAATTAAAACGAATTTTTAATAGCAGCAAGCAAAAGGAAATAACATTGACGATTTGAGGTCTTTATCTCGTTCGATTTGTGTTTACAAAGGTTTTGAGGTGTTTTATTTTACTTATTTAAATCATAATTTGTAGTAACTATGTAAATTTTTAATTGAGAAATATGTAATTCAATATTTGTAATTACATTCAGTTTTGAAATTAGCATTTAATCCTGCCCTTTACCCCATTTAATTTCCTTATTCTTTCAAAAAATTTTTAGTGCTAATCCCACAGCCGAATCAGATGTACGCCGGTTTCAGGCATTTGACATGTGTATTTCGTGACAGGTTGGTTTTCTCAGGGTTTCGGGGTACTCGCACCCATTTTACAAACGTAATGTAATAGATTTATTGACGTAAGCCGTTTTTAGGCTCAGACGTCAGATAGGCTATTGTTCTATTATGTAACGCAATTGGAAATGACGCTGTGTGGGGTCGTCAAGGTTTATCCTTGATGCGGTACAATGTGTGACGCTAGGCTTCAGCCTTTAAATTTGAAATTTAAAATAATCGCCCAGTTATTTCCTCACCGACTTAAAAAGTATTTACTTTATCATCGCACTTATGATAACGCCACTTTGATATTTATAGTTTTTAAACCGCTAGTTTACTATTAGAGTAGTTAGTAAATGTACAACATGAGACTAATTTTATGAGAAATTTAGTTTCTCCATCCAAGTGAAGAATTTTCAGTTGTTTTCTCTAGCATTGTATTTTTATCCTATCTACACAAGACAAGAAGCGTGTTCTAGGACAAAGTAGTAGAAATAGAGCTAAAATTTCAAATGTTTGCATGTGGAAACACAAGTCAATAGTAGCAGACGCAAGGATTAAATTTAACTAAAATTGAAATTTCTGTACATATTAAATTCGCCATCAAACTTTTCTTTCAAATTGCGTCTACTACGTCTTAAAATGCAATACAAAATATAAAAAACAATAAAAATGTTATAAAAAAAACCTGGTAAAAATTTTTCAGTATGCAGCATAATTTCAACCAGTGTTTATTTCGGGTCATCGAACATCGAATTTGTAGAGTAATATTTTAGAAATGGGATTTTAACCAAATTGTTTTAGTTTAGTTAGGTATTCTTGCATTTACTGTTGAGCATCGCCACCTTTGAGTTGTTTGCAGACTCTAAGGGCCGCCTGTAATATCAAAAATTTAGAGATAATAAAACATAATAGTAGAAAAATTATTTAAAATACTTAACTACTTAAGTTACTTAAAATAAAAAGTACTTAAGTAATATTAGCATCTATCATTTACCGTCGCCTCAGCAGGGCTTGACGTTTTTGCCTTCTCTTGCTTCTCCCCTGAAAACCACCCTTTTGTCGGTGGCTGCTTGAACACAACTTCGTTATTCGTGTTCTTCACCACTCTGGTCACTTCTGCCCAAGACAGACTCCACTTTTTCTAATAAACAGTTGCAAAAATGGCCACTCACTAAACATTCTCAGCAATGTTACAATTTTGTGATATTACATCAAGGAATTCCAATTTGCTTCCTGCGCTTGCGCAGTAGGCGCGCATCACTGTCAACATCAGTATCTCCACCGTTCCATCCTTGTTGTCGCAGACGTAATGCATCACGTAATTACCAGAATCCGGGAATTCGGTAGTAACTTTCTGCAAGATTATACAACACAAATTCAAAAATTTCACAAAACATATGTATAAAAATTGATTTAAAGTCGTCAAATTTTGTTTATCACGAGCATCACAATTACAATCTTACAATTAGAGGCAATCAGGGGATGGTTAACGTTTCAATAATAAAATCTACCCGTTTTTCTCCCCGACAACTAAAAAAGTACTATATAGCTTTCCCTGCCACATACTCACAGCCGCTATTTATATGACTTTCTACATTATGAGTTGCAGAATAATAGCATATGCACCCATGTTTACTTGATTGTCTTGTGTTAGTTAAGTGGTACTGATACTTGTGATAGCCAAACTAGCCCGTCCTAGTAAACTAAATTTTTGTCTTTAATGACTGGTATCTTCCTGTTATAAAACAGGGCTAGTATGACAAGTCTTAGCTACTTTTCAATAAAACAGACCTTGTAAAGTGTATCACCCATGTTTCCAGACATTGAGTAAGGTTTGAGTGGCTGATTTGGAAACATAATTCTTCTGGGTCGTAGAAGAACATCCGGCTTTTTGTCACCAACAGATCCGCCAATCCCAAGTAACAAGTCAGACACCCCACCAAGCAAATTGTGCACGCCAAAGAGACCAAGACCCTTCGTCAACTTTCCCAGCGACTTCGTAAGGGTTCCTAAGGCATCCGTCACGCCGAATATTGTTCCTCCAATAGCAGCTTCAGCCCCGTTAGAAATTCCTGACAAAGTTTCACAGCACAGTTTACTACTCCGTTTCAAATCAACTTTAAAAGTATTATTAAACAAATTATATACCTTCAATCAAATTTCCGCTCATTGCGCCCTAAAAAGAAAGTTCAAAGTTTTCATCGCAGTATAATACAATCAAAACGACGCGTTTTTTTTTTAAATTATATACTTTGCTCACAACGTTTTCAACATAAGACAATATTTTTCATAGTTAAGAATAATTTCAATATAAACAATTCCATAACATAATATTAGAACAACAGTAATGTGTATTCAATGTGTATATATTATGTATGTGTGTTACGTTTAGTGGTTCAGTGACGAGTGCCGAGAGGCCACTTCCAATTCCACTTAAAAGTTTTGTGGGGTTTCCAAGCAAGTCAAGGCCGAGAACGAGTTTGTAGATGTTTCCAATGAGCTCTGACTTGTAGTGCTGAATGACGGCATCCGTCAACTGAGCCTTCGTCCAACGCTTTTTTGTTATCTTCAATCCGTCAACACTGAATGGTAGTGAAACAAAAAAAAACGGTAAATTGTATATAGCATATTTGGTATAGGTATGGTATGCACCATTATGGTATACGGTGCAGTGAACATAAACGTAGCAAATTTTGTATTTAATTTTTTAAGATAAATGATTTATTGAAGGTACTCTAGTAGATTTTGCAACTTAATCCAAATATGGTGTTGTATAACATATTGTCAATGCTGTGCTCTTGGTGTAACAGTGGAATGCAAAGATACAGTAGACTGTTAACGCTTGAGCAGATATTATACAGTAAAAGAACATAATTTATATTCTCGTACAACTATGTGTTTTTTCTGCATCACCTGACATATTGCACTTTACTGTCCATAAGTTTGCATAATGCTGTCACACTGCCTCGAAAGTGTCACTCCACTGTACCCTTGCACTCCACTTGTTTCATGTGTTACACTACATACACTCCCTACCTACACTACCTACTACTTACTCAATTGCGGCGTCCGTAACGGAAATTGTACTTGCTCCAATACCGAGTAACATGTTTGTGAAAAAGCCACTTTCAGGGTCAGGGCTTACAGAGGCTGCCACATGGAGCTGAAACAAAACTCTTATTTTAAGCAATTGTCCAATATTCGAGTGAAATTGAAACCAGCGGTGCAACGGATAAACTTATCAGCATTGTTAAGCACCAGACATTTAGAAGGCGAGGAGATAGTTTTACCTTTAGCTTGTAAATTTCCAAGAGCTCGTAGTAGGCGACTGAAGTCTCCGTAGAAATCCTTTCACACTCGCTTTCAAAATACTCTTTGTCCGTCACGCTCGCTTGGGTTTTATCCGATTCAAACAGTTCTCTCTGAAAGTTAATATATATATATATATATATATCTAGTTACATATGTTATATGTATATATTTAAAACATTTAACGCTATAGTAATTTCTCTCAAGCTATTTTTGAAACTAGTTCTTACATAATATCTAACAAGTAAGTTTTAGGAGATGCACAAGGCTATGTTTTTGATATCTTACAGTTTTTGGCGCTACACTGCCTTTGCTGTCCGGCGCAAATATAGCAATAATATTTTTGAGAAACGTCGTATCCACGGAAACGTAAAATTCTTGAAGCACAACCGTACCACTAATCGTTTCAGCACTAGCTCCCTCCTTTCTGTCTTTGGCATCCAATATAAATAGCGGTGGGGCAATCTCTGAAATATGGATTTAAGGAGCATAAAAATTAATGTGGATGGTCAAACTTACTTAACTAAAATTACATAAATTTTAACTACTATTGCTTAACTTTATACACTACACTCGATTGGCATTACACATTTTTCCCTTAAAATACTCCTGTCTTGAACATTTGTTTTAAAAAGCAATAACTTTTCTGTACAAATTTATGTATTGTGACTTTTACAACAACATTATATGACCATACAATTTTAAAATTGGACGTTATTTGTATTAGACGAAGAGTATGAATAATGCTAATTAATCTTTTAACCCACTCAAAATAAACAATCCAAAGTGGCAAGTATTTTGACAATTGCATTATTTCACGATATTTTTCTTCATACGAGATGAATATTACTTAAATATATTAAAAAAAATAGTATGCCTACATTTGAAAGTGTATTTGGAAAGATGGTTTTTCAAAAACTTATTTTTTTTTTTGCATTATATACCCATTAGCCCAACATGTTGCGCATAAAGTTGGTTGAAATTAATTAAGTAAATTATAACATTTACTATATGAGGCAAGCGATTGCTTATTGAGCACTAGCTCGGTTTATTACAGAGAACGGGATTGTTTGGCTTTCTCTGATAGTGATCATACCTGTTTTGTTTGCCGCTGACCTGTGCATTGGAGCTGCAACAAAGAGTTGTTTGTACTCGGTTCCTTCGAGTTGGTTGTCAATTTGCAGTTTGGCAATCGAGAGTTTCACTTCCTTTGAGAATTCGTAGAGGCGTAGTCGAGCAAAAATTCCTGGTTTTTCTTCATGTCGCTTCAATTGCTGAGCTTTTGGTGCAGATACTTTGTAGTTAGAGTAGTCGATCTACAAAATGGGTGAAGTAACTAATTTGTACTACACAAGTTCCCAGTTTTTATAATACTGGGATTACCTTCATTCCATTTTCTAGTAAAGCTGGTCGCTTTGTGTTCTTGCCCGTAATGTAATTGATATATCCCTTCTCAAGGGGTACTACATCGCCATTCGCCACATTTCGATACATGCTACCTCCAATGCTCGTAGCTTCCCACATTGCCGGCGTCGAATCTAGGCGAAGATAGATGACGTCCTTGCAAGCCTGGTCGTCTACTACAGAAATGCCAATGCCCTCGAGTTGAACGTTGAGTTCGAGGCTCAACGGATTTGACATTCCAGGGTCATCACTCTTGCCCATGCGTAAGTATCCTGTAATATTAATGGATACAATTATTTCAGTTTTCCAAAACTTAATAGATGGCAATCAAAATTCTTGACTCTAGTATACTGACTACAATTTTGGCAACTTTGGAAATGCCTTCAAGAAATCTCGTGACATATATACATAACATTGCTTGGCATTCTTCAGAAGAATTAGTGGTGTATATAATGACCGTGTTTTCTTGATCTTGCCATTGGGAGGCTCTGTGTGCGTGCGTGCAACTATTGCACTTCAAAATTAATTTAATTTCATATAAATGAAGTTGAATTGATAACATATTTAATACTAGCCAAACCAGTCAACCTTAGGACAAGCAGACCCAGAAATTTAAAATTTCCGGGCTCTGGAAGGGCATTTGCAGCTTATAGTACAAGCAAAAGAAAACACAGCCTTAATTTAGTATGATAATAAACAGTTTCTTGCTTTTTGAGATAACATGACAAATCCTCGAAAACCTTATCACATAACATCCTATAACAATTAACGCGTAAAAATGGCAAACATGAAGATATTTAATTGATTACCTTGAATTGCTTTGACAAGGGCTGTATTATCTGTTAGAACGAAAATTGTGCGTTGGCCACTGACAAATGCTGAGTAGTTGTAAGTCCTTGTAGCGGTAGGGTTTTGCTTGTCTGCTACTTTGAGAGCGCCTATGCTTGGAGAGTTCTGAAATACAAATTTGAAAAGCATGTACTGCAAGCATTAAATAACTTAGCCAATTTGACGTCAATTTGAAATTTATGTCAAATACATAAATTTATGTGAATTGGCATAATTCCAGAACAGCTCCTGTTTACATTATTCAGAGGTTTTGTTTAGATGGTTACAATATTAAGTTTTGAAAAGTGGTTTTATTGGTTGTCTTGTCAAATTTCGACTGGTAGTGGTAAATGGTTACCATATCAAACTTCTTGGGAAATCCTGGAGCTCCCTTGGCCACATCAACTGTCCATTCAATTGATTCCGCCATAGCCATGTCGTCCCATGTGTAAATTGCACTCTTACGCGGTTGCACCGTACTGTTTGTAATAAATTTAAGAAATATGTTCAGGATTATGGTTTTTTTGTGTTCAGAATATTTTGATTTTATCTGTTGAACATTGAAATTTTAATGTTCATGTGCTTTACATTGGGAAGTCCACTTCTGCCTGATTGAATTCCAATGTGAGGTCTGCCGTGTCATTGACAATGAGGATTGGCACTCCAGCAATGTCGAATTCGCTAATCGTCAAGGTGCCTTTTGCAGGCAGAACGTTAACGTTTGCCAGCACACCCCCATACTAAACGCAAGTGCAAAATGCCAATTAAAATTAGGTTTAAGTTAGTTACACATTAAAACTAATTAAAACACAAATATTGATATAATGTATATATTAATAATAATTAATAATATATTAGGTCCTTTCTTTCATTTTTCACCTTATTCGGGAGTTTGAGCAGAGACATATGCACTCCGTCGTACTTAAAGAACGGCGAGAAATCTTTTGTATCTGCAACTCGGAGGACAAGATTCATTATAGCGCCTGCGCGGCCATCGGGCCAAAAGGGAACAGTAGACTTTGCGGGAACCAAAATTTCGTCAGTTGGATTCTCACTGTCAGCAATAAGCACATCGAAGGAGCAAGTGTTGCAAATTGTGTGTTTTGGTAAGAATGAAACAGTTTTCGTCAGGCTTGACGGACAGAGTTCCACAGATACTACGACCTATAAATTATTTTTAATGAAGAAGTTTTACGCAACTATGTTTACTATATTTTGATGATACTAAATTTCAGTCAGTTTACCTCATAGTCCTTTTTTTTTCCTTTGCAAACAAAGTCCACTGACATTGGAGCATCTAAATTGAGTCCTTTGGAAAATGCGCTGTCAGCGATTTTAAATTTGGCTTTTAGTTTTTCTCCAGCGATGTCATAGGCCATGAGCTTTGGTCCTTCGGTAGGCTCTTGCTCGAGCAAGAGTTTTGACGAGCTTTCGCACTAAAATTAAAGTATTTCCAACTTTAATCTATCATAAATTACTTTTAATAAACGGCAAAAAATTAGTTTCTTGTGTTCAAGAATAGGATTTTATGGCTCATTTTTGCGAGGGTATATTGTTATTCAATTTAGAATCATGCGTCGCGCTACGCTTATATGGACTCAAAAAATAAGAAATAACTTTTAGCTGAAAGATTTACCGAAGGAAATAGCCATTTAATAATTTTTAACATGATTGGGCATGGGGTGGCTTCGAAGGAACAACGAGGCTTCACCTGGTAAGCGAGCTTAAGCCCAGTGCGATTGATCATCCAATATGGGCAGAACACGCTCAGCTCTGCAAGCTTGTTGTCGGCAAACGTAGGGCGGAAGCGGAAGTACAACATATTTCCCGTTTTTCCTTTAAAGGGTATCGAGCCTATTGCGGCAGTTACGTAGTCCCTGAGTCGAAGGCTGGCTATCCAAGTGTCCCCTTGAAAATCTGATAACTGTTTGAGCAACATATGTTATAACATTTTTCTATGGTAGCATAAGGTAGCATTTCATAACTGTTCCCATTTTGACTTTTACTTATATTTTTTGTTTATTGTTTTTGTTATTATTTAGATGTTACAATTCTTTACAAATTGTGATATATTTATCTCGAGCTATGCTCCTCACGCCTACCTTGAGATATAGTTGGCTGGTCGATGAGTCTGGATTTACGGACAGAATATCAAGCGGAGTTCCTGACGGAATGTCAATGTACAACTTTCCGCCACTTGACACTTCAAGTGTTATTGGCAAAAAGTTGTTGACAATTAGTGGCGGCTTTAAAACAAGGTGGTAACTTCGGCCCAACTTCGTTCCACCAGAAATAGCTATACCTTCAACACTTCCAATAATCTAAACCATTTAAAGAAAATAATATAAAGTAATCTAATACTGTTCTGAAATGTTTAAAAATTCAAACAATTACAAGGTTGTGTCTGAATATTTTAATTTTTTATTAAAAAACAACAACTTCGATTTTGAATAATTAGCCTCAAACGACTTGAAATGTCCTAATTTGTGAAAATTAATGGAATTGTATTAATTTTTTGGTCGGGACAATGATATTTTTTTTGACAAAATTGAAATTTTGAACTAATTCTTACCCGAACTTTACCGCTGTCAACACCTTCTGTTGTCGATTTGGAAGTTGCGATGTCGGTTGCTCTCGAACTTTTAGCTAGTACAGTAAGCACTGCACATGGGGCGCTAGGTTGAAATCTAGTAGCAATTTATGAAATTTAAACATTATACTCACACTGTAGATAATTAAGAGTTGTACCCTTGTGGAGTAAACAAAATTTGAGTGGACCCAACCCCTTCGTGCACAGCAGAAAGCGGGAAATTCTTAGCTTGCCCCGGCTCAATTACACCAACCGAAACCACTTCACCTGATTTTTGTATTGTAGAAACTTCAACAGGCAGAGATAGTTCACTGGTGAGCTGAAAATTTGGATATATATCTACTTCATTCGATGATTATCTGGTAAATTTACCACAGTTGCAAACATGACACAACATACCTGAACCACGCTTCTTGCCACAATCGAAGTGGAGAAATTTGCCTTTCCCTTGATTTCTATTAACATTCCAAAAGCCTGCTCTGCGTTGTCCGTGAGCTTGTAGTAAGCAGTTCCATTGTATTTTGCAGAGATTGAGGTGCGAAATTCCTTAAATTCTGGAATCTAATGTAATGTAACAGTAAATAAAGTAGAGTTATCTTCATTTTAAGCTAACGAAAAAGTATTTGTAAACCAAAAAGAAAAATTTAAGTTTTTGGTTCATACATAAATTTCGAGCAGTCTGTCTTTCTGTTCAGACTTGATGTCTTGAAGCTTCATTCCAAATTCGAGCGTCTCGCCGTGATGTACTGTAGCAGAGCCGTTGGAAAGTGTCGTTTCTGGCGTAAAAATGAGACCTGTTTGTCCTTCCGGCAAACTCACAAAGATATCTGTTGACGCATCATTTTGAAAGACGTATGGTGGAGTGTTAATATCTTTCTCAGAAACGCCGCGTTGTAGACAATTCATGAAGTTTTGGCCAAGTGCCTTCAACAAGTCAATTGAACTTTTGGAAACTGTGACTTCGAGTATGTCCTAGGAAGTTACACAAGTTAAATTAATTATACCAAATATAAATAGAACTAAAACCTTGACTTAACTAAATATATGTTTTTCCTAACTAAATTTCATTCCAGCTACTACTTACGTCCGACGAAAGGGTGACAGAGTATGCAGATTTTCCGGAAACGGCTGGGCTCTTGGTTACCTAGTATTTAAAAAAACATATGATTGTAGTTTAGTACGTACCAATATTTATTGCCCAGAAATTTCGCCGTAACGACAAATTTTTTAAAATATTGTCGATAATAATCAACAATTTTAGTTTCAAATCAAAAAATTTCCAAATGTTTATTTATGTGCCACTCACTATCATTACGATAAAGTGTTGATCATGAATGAACTACCTTAATCTAAACTGATTATTTTAAAATTGAAATTGAATGAAAAAGTAGCAATATTCATTATTTAAATTTTTACAAAATCCTGCTTTCTCTTATCAACTAGATGTTCAGAATTATTTTTGAAACATTGCAAAGTGAAATTTTGAAAGTTCCAATTTTTAGGCAAATTTTTCCAAAGCGTAATTGATCTAAACTGGAATTTCTAGTGTTACTGACTTTGTTCAAATGGAACTTAAAAGCTTTAAATGCAATTTTCAAAAACTGTGTCAAAGTATGCAATTTGTGATATTTGGTGATGCTAAGACCTACAGCAGTATTAGAGTACTTATAGGTTACCTAAATTTTTTTCCAATGCTAAACACTATACATGTTCATATGACTGTTTACATTGTTTATAAAAGTATATGTTGTTTATTATTAATATTTTATTTACCAATAGGTCAAGATCCCAAGGTTTTACTGTACCATTTCCCTGGTCGTTTGGCTCCACCAAGTATTCCCAAGATCCTTTTGTGATATTGTTGTAATACACGCAAGCACCAATATTCCCTTGCACTTGGAGCTGCAAAAATTGATTTAATTAATTGCTTATAAATGACTTAAGAATTTATGTTATTATAACTTGTTTTGTGTTTGGGTTAGGATTTGCGTTAGCTGCTGAATTCTAGCAGCAATTACGCCTATTTCTTACATTCAGAGACCAATTCTTGACAGTTAGACGAGTGTGACCATCGATTAGCAGCATGGCCGTTGGCTTTGTTGAAATACCAGCTTCTACTATAACGACCCAACGTGACAGGCTTAGTTTGAACACTTCGGGCAACTTTTTGTAGTGCGACACAACGGCCGAAGACATTGGGCCCGTTTCCAGTTTGTGACGGTTGACCGTACGCGTGAGGGCGGGAACATCCAGGAACCAATAAGACTGCTCTCCATTTTCACGCAAGTTCCATATATCAGAGTAGTCTTTTCTCTCCGTTTCTTCTGAAGGAGCATCCTTATTTGATGCATCTACCACTTCTTTAAAAGATTTCGCAAACTTTGTCACGAGTAGAACAGTTCCTAAAAATTTATCAAACAAGAACGCCGTCAAATTTTTATCCTAAATTCGCAACGTACACGAATTAGCTGGCACCGGAACTTAAAAACTTCAGTTTTTAAAAATAATTTTAGAGGAATCTACTTGCGTGAAAAAGTGTAAAAGAAAAAGATTAGCATTTAAAAAATTTTATTAAAAAATTGTTTTTCGTCGAAATTTTATATAGTCGTATAACGCCATCATTACAGTCGCGTATTTAGGATACTAGAATTAGCCACTTTATTTCAAATATTCTACAAAAAAAACTTATTATTTTGTAGTTTACCAGCATTGATATGGAGTAGTGTATCGCTAAAGTCAAGCGCTACGTCCGTTCCAGTTTGTGGAGTTAGTGAAACTTTGATTTGCATTTTAACTGGTTCAAGTACCTAAAAAACAGTGGAGTTGGTCATTGCAAACTACTATTTACTAAATATGTTAATATTAGGAAACAGCTTAAAAAAAGCTTTAGTTACGTATAGCTTCAACTTTATCATATAAATATTTGTATGCTAAATAAATCGAATGAAGTTCTGTTTAAAAAAAAAAACTTACATGACAGACTTGCTCTTTCGGTTTGTCTGGACTGTATTTTGCGGTGATGATGCCAAAGTCCCAGCTTCCTTCTCCATGACTTCCTTCACCTTCTTCCGAATCCATAATGAAGGAGCTATTACCCTAAGTTGGAGAAGCATCACAAATTAAAACGAAGCAAAAGTAGCTTCTGCTCCAATCAAATTGGATTTTACACACTGGAACGTAAACCAAACATCTACCTATTATACATATAAAAACGAAATTTTTCATAATCGAGCTTTATTAATCGACCGAGATATAAATTTTACAAAGTTTAAGTAGCGGAGATATTGTACCATGGAAATGGACATCTTGTTATTTTCAAATATTATTTTTTTTGTAGAAAAAAAAATGAAAAAACAACAACAACAATACATTGCTCTTTTTCTATTTAAACCTTGATATACTTATAGCTAGCCTAAAACCCCGTTTGAGGACTAATAAACGGAAAATAAAGTAAAAATCAACCTGTCCGAAGACTAGCTTGTTTGGCAATCTAAGACAATGTAAATTTCTGCATAGAATAACTTACGTAAAGAATGAGAGAATTTGTGTCGGTAGATTTTGTGCTCTCAAGGAGTAAGAATTCGGTTTCACTGAATTTTATGTTAGCTTTCACCAGCGGAAGTGTAGGTTCCTCCTCATCCTCCTCCTCTTCCTCTTCCTCCTCTTGACCACCAAGCAATTTAACACTTGCCGCTTTAATTCCCAACGCTTTCATACTAGACTTTTTCTTCTTCGTATCCAATTGTACAGCGGACTCATCTAGACAATTAATGAATTAACCTAAATCACCTAATTTTACTTTGATATAGTTCAGACTAGGCAAACAAGCCCGGAAAACAAACAAAAGTTTTGTATCAAAACGGGCTTGTTAGGATTTGCATTTTAAAGTCAAATCATTGTGCACAGTTGCTACTAAAATTTTTATTTTATTAAATCAAGTAAAGGCATTACGCAGTGAGGAAAGTTAATAAATAGGTTTGTAAAAAACATGCTTCTAAAGGAAAGTATGTTTTGAATTGATTATTTTAAGATTTCTTTTCATTAAAATTACCTTCTAATTTCAAGTCTCCGCTCTTAGGCAAAGATTTGACAGAAGCGAGCACAAATTCAAGTACTAACTTCAAAAACTCCAAGTACAGGATCACTGTCAGCCCTTGATTGGTAGAGTGAACTGAAAAAAGTTGACCACGTGAAAACAATGCAAGCTATTGTTTATGTTTGGATACGCAAGTAATAAACAACTCATTTTGTTTATATTTACTGTCGTAAATTGGTGTTTCATCCTTTGACTTCGAAATAGAAATTCCGAATTGAACAACAGGTAGGTTTTTGTTAGTTGCGTCTTCCTTTTTCAACAGGAAATCTTTAATGTCGCCCGTATTTGGTCGGGAGTCTCGCAGCAAAAATTCCATGAGAATCTAAATGTATTGAAAAATAAGCAAAATAATATAAAGCAAATACAACATGCAGAATATAAGTAAATATTTTGCTTTGGAGTACAGTTTATTTTGATTATGCAAATGTTAGGTATCAATAAAGGTATTACAATGTTTGCTCCCAAGTCTCCATTGTGAAACATTCGAAGCATAACGTCCATTGTATCCATGTAGAACTCCGCTAGTGATCCAGCGGGGTCACGCGGTACAAGTCCAGTTACACCGTCCTGTAAATTACAAATTAGTAATAAGTGAGCTTGTTTATACTGTATAAAAAAATTTAACATGTGTTTTTGTAGTTGTACTTACAAGTAACGTTGGCTGTTGGTACAGAAATAGGCCAACTTGCACTACAGTAAATTTGACGCCAATTTTGTGCGTGTCAGGTCCTGTTGGCTCTTCCTCTGCATCTTCCCCACCCAGGATCAATTCATGTGGATAAATTACTTCGGGTTCCTCTTCATCAACCTCTGGATCCGGCTCCTGCTTTGACAGCGATTGAATCGCTGCCAGCGATTTCTTCACACGGTTGACATAGTTAAGGATGCACGTTGCAGCGACCTCTACGTCCAAACTGCTAATTCTCAGCTGCAGGGGACAATCCAAAGTTAATTATTAAGAGGGGATTTTGTTACATGTTATTGTTATTGTACTTTGTTGTGGTATACATACGAAGCATCAATTGTCATGCTTAGGTTTTCAATAAAAGTTTGTTTTAGGCAAAGTTATGTACTTATGATAATTAATTAATAATACAAACTAGTATAAGGTAATTATAATGTATTACCGCAGTAGGTTGAAGATCGCCATTTACTTCAAAGTCAGGTAGCTGTTTGCACCAAGTAGACAAGCTCCTTTGTAAGTTGATTTTGAGCAAAACGGGCTCAAGCAAGTAAAGTGTAGATTTTATCTCCTGTGTATCAGTATCCATAATAACTCTGTCAAGGGAAAATAAAATTAGCAATACAATCAAACATTGTGCTATTCTAACAATAAAATTTTCACGGTTTCGTTAATTTAATTTTGGACTAAGAACTTACCTGGAAATACTGAGCCCCTCCAACGTTACGTCCATATCGTCCATGACAACGCTATGTTTTTGAATTTGCATAAACTCTTTCAAAGTGTTCTTTACCACGAGGTTACCGAGATCGAGTACGACAGCTTCAGGGCTCATTGTGCCCTTAACAATAATAAGCTTCGGTGACGTTAACTTGACATCTACAGACAGCTTCTTGGCGGTAGGGAACTGATCTCCCTTAGGTTTGGCTGCTGATGCAAATGTGGGTGGTGCAATCTCGAGATTTCGTGTTGGTGCAACCTCTTCAGAAGGTGCAACTTCGATTTTCGGTAATGCAGCTTCCTCTTTCGGCAACTCCTCAACCGTCGTCCCCAGCTTAAAATTCTGGTGGGCTTCTAGTAAGTACCCGAAAAAGTCCTAAAAGTCAAATTAAGAAGAAATAGTTTACCAAACGGGCTAGCTAAACATGCCCAATCAAATACCGTATACGGTCAAATTGGTTTTGTTGTTATTTTAGTTTAGTATTATATAGTACTAAGTTAACAATTATTTAAGTATAACAATTGTTATTTTGCTTACCACAATTTCTCCAATGTAATCTCCCATGCAAATTATAGGGGGACACTTGAGTTGAACCTGTACTTCAATATCTGGTTCTGTTGGAGTAATGGTCTCTTTGTGCATTATCACGTTTGCAACCACAAACGGATCGTCCGTTCCGGTGCTCATTATCTGAAAATTTGAAAATATTATGTATGCGTTTCTTTTCTTTAAAAAAATACGATTGTCTAGATTATCCACTATCGAGTACTATCCACTTACCCGTGAGTAGAGTGATGGTTTCACAAGGTTAGATACTTCGACGTCTTTGACTTGTAGGTGGATTTTTGTCCTGAGTGGTTTTTCCTCGTATTCTGCAAGCAGTTCTCCGAGATGAAACTTTGCAATTTCAAATACTGATGAAGTGAGGCTAATAGAGAAGTCGGCGAAAAGGATTTGGGATTTCATTAAGATGTCTCCAGCATTCGGCAAATTTTTAATGCCAATTGCCTTCATTATCCTAACGGCTGTAAAATGCATTATGAATATTGTTACTTCATAGTGCTATTTTATTATATTTAATATATTTAAATGTGTAAATTATTTAATTATATTTCTGTAGACTATATACCTCTGCCCTCTTTCTTCTTCTCGATTGCAGGGCTTGCAAGCGCAGGTTCTATCGCAGCAGGCGTAGGTGCAACGTACTCAACTGGTTGTACTGCGGCAGCTTTTGAAGTAGTAAATTCATGCAAGACACGATCGGCCAAGACAAGTAGGCCTTGAAGGGACTCTTGATGAAGAATGACATCGACACACTGTGCGTCAAAATATGCCTTTTGCCTAACATCTCCAACTTCGGATCGCGGACAGGCTTCAGAAATCTTTCAAAGACAACATTTGATACAGATTCGTATTATAAACATGTTAGTTAGAATTATTAATAATATATAAAATTTATTTTAACAATACAGCAGCACACTGGGTTTAGCTTGAAAAAGTTGAAAATAATGTGTCTTTTATTTAGTCAACTGCTAGTTTGGATTTTGTTGTTATAAAACTACAAAGTACCACTGAGATGCGTTTGCTTACCGAAAATACATGAAGTTTGATGAGGGGCCGATTCATGTTGTCAGGCGTTTTCAGCAGGTAGACTGGTGTACCAGGCTCTTGATTTGGAACGGTTGCGTTCAAATACGCGGCATTTGCACTACCTAAAACAACCAAGGTGACAATTTTGCAAACTGAAAATTGAGTGGGACACAGATTTTTAGAAATGAAAATTTTAATTGTACCACAAGTGATATCTGCTGACATTCCATAGCTTCTAAACTTCAAAAACAGGTCGACTCGTGCAATGTTCATGTCTAGTAGAGGTGTGGTAGATTTTTCAGCTTCATTAAGTTGTAGAAGCAAGATCTTAGCCACTGAAATTCAAATGTGCATTAATGCATCTCTCACATAGAAAATATCACAAATTAGAAGACACAAATAATTATAAGCAGGAACAATTATATTTGTGTAAATGTGTAACTCACGCTTAATGTTAAGATGAAATTGTAAATTTGTGAATTGAGCAGCGTTCTCAGAGTCGATAGCAGCCGGTGGTGCAGCCGCTGTGGGTTCTTCCTTGTCTTTTACTATTTGCTCAAGTGTGCTCTCGTCCGTAAATACGTCATCGTCCGCTCCCTAAAACCAGTCGATATTTAGTCGATAGCTAGTTTTTCTAGATATTTTCGTTATTGGATAATATTATGTGGCTTACTTGAATAAATGCTGATGGTGGTGGTGCTTTCATCACGGGCATCGGGATTGTCGCCACTAATTTTACAAGCTTGAGGGCTCTGAGGTCCGTGATAGTAAAGTCGAGTAGGCTAATTGTCATTTCCAATTTAATTTTGGGAAAGCGCGGGTCGTCAGTAATGATGCACTGATTGACGTTAACTTGCATTTGCTCAGAACTGAATATTTTTACAGGTCGATCCGTATGGTAAATGCCTTCGGGCGATGGCGGGAAAGCGTGATTTATCGCAGACGTTATATCTTCTCCCTTGAGAGCAATGTAGATCTCTAGTTCACTATAAGTCGCAACGTACTGATTGTACGTTAGTTTCATAATTTCATCGCTAATGTCGCCGTCCTCACTGCTACCCACGCTATTAATGTCATGTCCGTCCGTAACAGAGCGTTCTCTCGGAATCGTTGTCATGGTGAAGTTACCAGAGTTGACTACCAAAATGGTATCAGCCCTAAAAAGCAGTATAATTTAACAATATAAGAATAATTTATGATAGATATATTAGCAATCACAGATTGCTATAAACAACTAGTCTAACACACCCGTCACTGAACAGGAAGATTTGTGGCTACTCTGAAGCCAAGCAATATCAATATATGCAATATCCTAATAAGTTCATACAACAATTTGCATAATGCAGCAACAATTTTCAATCAATTTGATCACTTTTTTGAAAATGGAAAGATTGTAAAAAACACAGTGAGCAATTTGAATTTTTGTTTCAAAAATTTTTTTAATCTTACTCATTACATTATTGTTTGATATACAAGCCCGTCCTAGAACAGTAGAGTTTTAATTATATTTCCTGAGTTTTCCTATCCTAAGACGGACTCCTATGCAATGTAATAGCTAGAAATTTTGCAATGGGGGGACCATTAGAAATTATAAATATTGTGGGAAAATCCGCGTAAGTATTCTCAAGTTTCGAAATTTAAATTTTTTTTTTAGTTTTCCGCAAATGCTTGGCTATAAGAATCTATCATGAATTTAGGAAAAATGCTTTACCAAAATAACCATAAGTCGAACCGAGCTTCAACAGCTTCTAATTTCGTAAGCTTTGCCTTCGTGGCATATTAACCGTAATTTAATTTCGTTTAAGCTAATGTTGTTAAAGAAAAATTAATTTTTTGAATAATTTGTCTATTTTACTTTTTTATATTTCCTCCCGAGGGTAGCATGAGGTAAGGCCCTTTGCAACTGATGTCGACGTAAATTTCTTCGGTGTTTTGAATCATGTCTTTGAGTCCGGCAACCGACATGTTTTTGGCATTCTTCATGGCGCCTCCAACAGCGGCTTTAGTCCTAAAAAATATTATTGATTAACATGCTACAAATATACAATTGCAAACACTATCTACATATGAAAGCATCCTCCCGAAGTGTTCTAACTTCCGGAGGATGTAGAAGTTATAGATAATACAAACACACTGTTATAAAAATAGGTTCAGGAGCAAATTTTGCCTAAAAAATTTCTTATGGTGGTAATTTTGAAAAAAAAAACAAGGAGTTTAAAATGCAAATTTGTAGAACTGTGTTGTGCGTTATACATTATGTAATTAATAATAAGAAATATTCCCTATAACAATTCTATTTTCCTTTTTGTTTGCTCCCCTTAGTTATAACTATGTTATTGAATTAGCTTACTTTGCCAGTTCTACTCCAGTAGGCCAAGTGAAGCAGTCAATTAACCGCTGTATAGTTGGCGCATCGTAAATTACTTCCACACGATCAGACCTGACCGTGATATATTTCCCAGTCTTCTTCCCAGTCGGATTCGTCTCGTAGGTGACTGACACAAACTTTTGGTCAGGGTCAGTCAAGTCTTTGGCCATTGACGGCACTTCGCCTCCGGAAGCCAAGCCAGTGACATTCATGGTGGACATCTCGAGTTCCACCCAAAGGCCCTTCTCAGCTGGCAGTACCTTTGCCCTAGGTTACGGCAAATCATTACAAATTTTATATCGAAAACCTAAATCAATAGTAATGCTGCATAAATCCTACCCCATAAAGCCTAACTTACAAAATACTCATTTATCTGCTAATTCAACAGTTTTGTTTGTTTCAAAAATTCAATACCATTTGAATATTTATTTAGCACATTACAATATTCCGACATATTAGACTTTTCGAGCAACAAATGAACCGATTGTCAACAAATGAATATAACGGTACAATATGTAGTCAGAGTAATTATTACTTACTTAGTAGTGAACTGGGTTGTGACAAGTTGCAAAACGTCGGTTTCTCTTCCCAGGCCTTGTGCCTGCCTCACCGTGACGACAAACTTTGGCAGTTCGAATTCAAAATTGATCTGTGTGTATCCTGGCGGAAAGTCTTTAGAGTCCGGCGCGCTCGGCTCCAAGTTGATCATTTCTTGCAGCTCCTTCATTTCTTCTGGCGTTAGCTTCTCCGCTAAAACTTGCTTCAACTTACTTGGATCTAAAGCTACTTTGTAGTAGCCAGTCCAACCCCACTTGCTCTCTTGCTTCGCATCAACTTCCTCATCCTTGAAGGCAACGCGCCTCCGAATTAGCAGAATGTCTTGATTCGGGATTTGATCTTCCAAATCGCTGATTTTCTTCTCCTCGGCTTTAACATCTTCCTTAAGTCTTACCTTCTGGCGATACTCTGCATATGTCTAGAACATTGCACCAATCATGTTATAATAGATACATATATTGGTACCAATATTTACGTATATTTACTACACTAAACAAATATTACAAATATATAAGGTATAACAAATTATACCTTATTTATACTATACATACTCATTTCGGTGTATATAGAATTTAATAATAGTAACAGAATATTGCATAGTGTAGTTTGATTAGGTAAAGATTACTCATTATTTGTACGAAAAAAATAAACATAAAAAATGAGAAACAAGTGGTACCTTTCGGATAAGATAACTATAACCTACTATGTGGGGAAATAGGTTAGGTTTTTTGACTTACTAACAAATAACTCAAAAATAGCAAAAATTGACGTATTTTTTGTTTGACACATACTAGCCATACGAGCCATGCAAGAAGTCTATTACATAAGCTGTTTAAACTATATAAATGGGAAATAAGTGTTAAATATTGACTAAGACACATAATACTAAAAAGCAATGTACTTTTTTGTGTTGAATTTTTTTAATTTTCAATACAAAATTACCTGCTCGTAGGTAACACAGAGGCGGCGCTGGTTCACTAGATATTTTGGGTCATATATTCTGTTTCGACGTGCGACTCCTACGCGTATGCATTTATAGGCGTACTTCCACCTATTTTCCAGTTTACATTAAACAACAATTAGTTACTACTCTACACCGTAAATACAATTAATATATATATTGCAATTTTTGCTTTTTCATTAAAGCATAAAAAATACTCAATATAGCTTTATGTAAGCCTGAAACCAACCAGTTTTTAGCGTATCCATCATATGGCACACCGAAAGGCCTAAATTCTAGAAACGGTTTTCGCCTTGACATGTCCTCGAGTGACTCCATGAGCAGCAATGCATCATGAAACTGGTCATTTGTAATGTCTGTGCAGATAACAAAATAGTTATTTATAAAAAAAATTATAATTTTAAGATAATATAAAAAATTTAAATAAACTTACCAATGTTGAATCCTTCCAATCGCAGGGCAATATCTGCCATTGGCTTTGAGTAAGCTGGTTTAATTTTACTAGGGTTAAGCGTCACCACAGCTTTGGCGTCTCCGCTCAAGGGCCCAATCACTATTTATAAAATTCAAAAAAACTATATTACATTCGTTTTGTGGTAATCTGCTAAATTTACAGTTCTCATCAATCATTTCCCAGAATTCCGATTTTGCCAATATTGAGCTTGGAAAATTGTTGTATTTTATAATTGACATTAAACAAATGACCGTATCTTACAAAACAACACAACTTTACACACATGGATTTAGGTTAGGATTTAGGTGATTCCATGTAAAATTGAAGCAATAAGTTATTTCAATGCAGAATATTTCTAAATAGGATTTAAATTATATTTCATGTATCTTACTGTATTTGAGTTCCTGGTTGTCGTCATAGAGTAGTTTTTGCATCTTGGCGATAGAAGCAGCTTGTGCTTCTTTGCTTGGCAATCGCGGCCTTACAATGCTTGTACCAGAGTTCCAATAAACGCCAAGTCCTTCCAGGCCAACTAACTTTAATTAGTAATAAATTAATTAAAATTTAATTGCATTTAATCAGATCGCTAATTAACTTCTACAATTTCTCTATACCTTGTAAAAGGTTTCCGCATACTTGTCAGTAGGAGTTGGTTTCCATTTGTTGTCCGTGCTGACAGCCTTGAGTGATTTGAGTGTTATACCAAAAGAGAATGGTTGGCTTGGATTGGTTGTCTCATCCTCATAACGAATATGGATGTTCTCTACTGTAACCTTAATGTTGTTTATGATACCAATAACCAAAGAAGGGTCTGAAGCTGATGCAGCAGGACCAACTGTAAACAAGGTGTAACATAAACATTTATAAACATAAACACAAAATTCATAAGTAATATTAAGTACAACCAAAAAAGTAGGTTTCCACAAATAAAATATAAGCTTAAATAACTAATCTCGAAAATGCACTATTTGTGTTTAATGTTTTCTAAACCAGATACTTATATGCAAAACAACGATGTTTGATACTAATAAATGTTACGCTAAACATTATACTTCATTACCGCCCAGTTTTGCATCACTTTCTATCGCTTTCTGCAAATCCTGTCTCTTTTTCTCCTTTTTATCCGCGTCATCGTTCTGAAATCGCACTGATGTAGGAGGAGCGAGAAGAACATACACGTCTTTTATTGTCACAACAACGTCACGTGAGCTCCACATATTGGTAGCAATGGTTGAGATGGCAATTTCAATGTAAATTCGACCTTGAAAAATAATTCAGTCAAGAAAAATACTATCTGCAATTCAAAATTGACTTCACATGTAATTTCACAATACCTTAAATTTAGTTTTAAGATAGTTTAACTTATTCTTACCGACTTTCCCAAATACTAGTTTCAGTGGTATGCCCATGTCGTCGAAGAGGCCAGGTCGCACGAGCATTTCGTTCAATTCCACATTTCCTAAAAATTGCCACAATAATTGTCATGCTTTATGGCAATTTAATAATGTGATTGTGCATGAGTGAGCGTGCAGCAATTACAGTTCAAAATTGGAAATGCCCTTCAAAATTTAATCTTACTTCAAAACTTCAGCTTTAGTACTGAACCCAAGCTCTCATATATAGGCATCAAAGGTATTGCCCAAATTTTTTGAAATAAAAAAGAAGGGCAATAATCTATATTCAAATAGTCTATATGACTATTCAAAAGTTAATACAAGTAAGACTAGCCAAACAAGCCCGTCTTACCACTAGAGGCTCTATACATGGAAACTCAAATTATCATGTCGAAGGACATGTTTGCTACTAGTAGAAATTTTTTAAAGGGTCTAAATCTAGCTAACTGAGCAAATGAATTAAATATTGAATAAAATATGTCGCCTTAGCAAATGCTAAAATAATTAATGTGATATCAAGTGTTCAATAGGTTTCAAATGTTCTAGGTTGGTAAGTTGAATCGAAATTTCACATGTAAGTCAATTTAATTAAATTTTGAATGTGAAATAATACATTAGAATATTAATATTTGCGGGTGTCATATCTCCAGTACATAATGGATAATGCCATACAATGGTTACAATGGTGACAATTTTTAAAACTGGTAAATGCCATTGCACAGTTGTTGTATTGCTTGACTCACCAAGGCCGATGTCAAGTTTGCTTGAATCAAAGTTGGAGAAGTATTTGCCCATGATGTCCTTTATAAAAGGAGTCACGAGGCTCTCCAAAATACCCATCTTGGCAAATTTCTTACGTAAATTTGCTCAGATCAAAAGTCTTCCACAAATAAATTTGTTGTTTTTGACACAGCTAGTTTTGAGTAGTACACCAGTCCAGAAGCAACTGGATAATGAAGAGCTTCAACCGCAGTTTGTCTAGTTTTCTTGTTAGCCTTATTAGATAATAACCAAATTACAATTAAAATGTTTCAATTAAACAACCACAGACTCCTTTTCAAACACAAACACTTACTTGCACACTATGAAATTGATTGATTGAGATTTATTGCCTGACTATTGAAAAATGAGTAAAATATAACAAAAAAAGTTGTATATTGAATAATGAATCCCTCAATACTGTAACTTCAGGAATTATGAAATATTACTTCGTTTCCTGTTGCAATTCCAGATACCACGCTATGAACACTGGAAATACCGCTTACAAGATTCCATAGTAAACAATACATGATCGATATGCGATTTAAGAACAATTACTTCAAAAGAGAAACTTGAAAACGTCTGTAACGTTATGACTAAATCATTGAATTTTTTTTAAAGTCTTGTATACAAATAACTTCAACATCAAAATGAAAAATTAATAGAACATCTTGAAATTTCATTTGGAAAAATTTAACTTGCCATACAAATGTGACAGCGCCAGGCTAATAACCAGACGAGGAAATGATGCGCTAATTGCCATCAACCGCAGCACTTATACCGCCGCAAATTATCATTTTATTTTTGAATTCTCCGCTTAAAGTAAAATGGGATTCACCCAGGGTCTAAGACTTTTTAAATTAATAACTGACCACACTTTGATTATGCACTTCTACAAGTTACTTGATATTACACGGAATTGGTTAAGGATAATAGTAGTAATAGTGGCTGATGCTATTAGGAACGGGCTAATCTGAAGCAACAAGTATTACAGCACATGTGAAGGTCAACAGACACAAAAATTAGATAAACAGGAAAATTACCATTTAGTTTTAATCGATACATTGCAGATGATTTTGTCAAATTTCCGGTTTTGCAATAATGTAAACTTGAACTACATAAAAATACTATCTCGAAAGCGGTTTGAAATTTCAAGGGTTCTATGAATTTACCATTTTACTATTTACATAACATAGTTTTGGTTATGCTGCTTTTTCAATTTGGCTAAATTTGTAAATCATTTATAAAGATATGATTGACTAGTTTTTTTTGCAATTTAGTTGTACTTGCTAAATAAGTACAAATTAGTTATGAAACGGTACTCTAAGCATGTATTTGCAATGTCGTTACGAGTAATAAAATTCAGTATTTTGAAAACTAAAGTTTTTTAATTAAAATTTGAAAGTCACTTGAGTTACACATGCCCTTCCTAATACAGACGAAACTTAGGACATCTAAATTTACTGTTTCTTTACTTCTACCATAGACTAATCAAATAAGTGGAGCCATAAACTATAATAAGTTAATTTTTTCACGGCTATTTGATAAACTAACTAATATTTTTAGTTACAATTAAAAACTTGGTTGAGTAGACTACTAGTTTTGAAACCACTTTGAGGCCGTCGAGTTTGTTGTAAGCACTGAATGTGCCAGTGATTTTGATTGGTTTACAAGACTTGATATACTTCTCCATAAGCTTCAGTTCGTCACAATTATGTGCAGCACTGCAGTAGAGGTCGGTTAGCCTAAGCTTCCCTGCAGTCACGAACCCTTTAGAGAGCTGTTGAATGAGACCAAACTTTGTATAGGTTACGGCAAGTACTATGGCAGAGACCGAGAGTCCCACGAATGTCAACCCTATTGATGGCAAGTTCATTTCTTGATGAAATCGCACAAGTAGGAAAATGCAGCTAACTACACCAAGAATGCAACAGTCGTTGAATACGCCCAGAACCAAGTTTCCCATAATTTCATTGAATCGATTCGTGAGGACTTGAATGCATCTGTAGCTATGAAGACAGTCCCACGGAAACTTGAGAATGAGCAAATTATCCGCACCTTTTCCTTTCGTGGTTTTGCTAAAAAAAATTATTCATTCATGATAATTGTTTTTATTACTTATAATATATACTAATATTTTAACGCTATTTTATTTAACACCCCAAATTTAACATGAGAGCAAGAAAATTATCATTTTGTATGTACGACAAGGGGCAATTGATAAGTATCAATTGCTTTTGTAAAAATTTAATGCTAGATATTTTTCGAAAATTGTTGAATCCGATATTTTTTTATTGGATATCTTACTTAATTTCGCGAAGAAATGCTACTATAAGGTAGACGTAGGTGGTGACCACTACAAGGAACAGAGCAGTGGCCGCCCATGCCGTGCACAGGATAAAGTAATTTGTTGGGATAAGAAAGAAGATAATCGATAGTGGATGACGTGGATAAGGAGATAGTGAGTTTGGGAAGATATCCGCCTCGCAAAAGAGAACTAGCACTGGCAATGTGTTTATTGGATCTGAAACGCACATGAGCAGAAGGGAGGCAGTGATAACTTCGCATCTCTTTTGCCAAATTGGTTTTGATTTTGTTGTATCTCCGTATCGATCTACAAGAAACCAAAACTTAACTTTAATTAATTTAGTTGCTTATTTAATAAATTAAAAAAGTTAAACATTAAATAAGAGATTTATTTTTAGGCGATTGGCTTGTTAGGCTTTAAATGTTTGGTTCAAGTGAAAAGTATGACTTGTACTTACCATCAAGGCTAGAGAAGTATTGTGCAATGTGATTAATGAGCTGTGTCCAATTGCTACTGTAAGTAAATGAGTACTGAAATCCTGTCATCATGAAAAATATCAGTGCAATTGAAAACTGAAAAATCAAAAACGGAAATGGGTGCTTTCCCGTTACGCATGCGCGAAGCAACTGAAATATTACAAACAAGACGTATGCAAAATGAAATCCTCTGACAAATGACCACTGAAATCTATGTGTGCTCAATCTGTCATACACAACTTTTCCTAAGGCTCTATTCCAAAAAAAAGGAACAACTCGCGTTAAGGCTGCGTATCGTACAGAGAGTTCCAAAATTTTAAGAATGCGTTTACTGATGAACACCATTTTAAAAAACCTAACCTTTACGCTCAAAGACACTAAATTTGAATGGCTCATTTCTGACGCAATTCAACGAGCTCTGGCTCATCTAAGTTCAAGGTTTGAATTTTTGATGATTTTACAAAATTGGTTCAAAATAATGGCGAAAATTGTGATACTAGCGGTTTAGAGTTTCCGTTGAAAGGCAATTTCCATAAATTAAGCTCCAAATAGTAGAAATTGTAAGAAATACTTGTTTTTCCTAAGTAAATGTCGCAAAAAAACGCTTGCAAAACGAAACAAATATTTCAACAATTTGCTGGTTTTTCTGTATTAAAATTAATCGAAAGTGTTTTAATTTTTGTGTTTGTATTGCTACAAATTTTCCTCATGATTTTATCCCTCGATTAGCAATGATGGCTGCCTGTGGGTGAAGTGTCGTACCGTCATTTTGTCTCCCAAAAACCCCTAGTTCTCATTATTTGAACATAAATGTTTGTTTTATTTTCTTGTTTTGTTTTCAATTTTCCAAAATAAAAGGGACCACAAAACGTTGTAAAGCAAAATCACTTTTACTTAGTGGATTAATATTATGTTCGATATATATTGTTAACATAATTATAATTAAGTTAATTGTACTTAAACAAGTGGGAATTAGAATTCCCTGAAGTTGTGGGAGGAATACCACGTAGCCATGACGCGCGTCAATTTTTTGTGCAATGACAGGCCCTAGAAGCGTAGAAAAATTCCAATGCCAGTAGACATTTTGAATTCTTTTCTGTGGCAGCTGCTACTCCAATTTTGCATCAAGTTAGCAACAATTGTGTCAGTTCTGCACTTCCTAGTTGCATGCCTCATATGGTAAGTACAATAGTTTTTAAAAAATTTAAGACAAGACACTTCAACCTACTAAAGACTTGACACAATTAGCAAAAACTAGTAATTACTCAACGAAGTAAACTCTACTAATATACTTGTGATTTGTAATTTGATAAATTTACTAGTTTGATTTATATCTCAAATGCATATAATATATTTGTATTAAAATCATCGTGTGGTTATATTTTCAAGTTCTAGCTAATGGTCATGTATATTTCTAAGATGGGAGATATAGGTGGGTTTGGAAGTATAGATTTCACGTGTTGTGCAAATGCAACCGACACTACTTTGTAATTTGTTGACTTATACCGTCTGCAACACCCTCTATAAGACAATGGTAAACCAAAAAGAAACTCACTACATTTTGCATATGGAAGTGTTGCAAAAATGTGTTTATTGCATTAGATCTATAAATTACAAAAACTCTGAAACACAATGTAGAGTCAGACAGTTGCCACAACAACTAATTTTTATGCATGCATTTTATCGGTCTTAAGAAATGAATACCCAAAACAATCTTGTGCGATTATATAAGAGTAATAACTAATTTCCCAGTTGATCGCATTACTTTACAATTACACCTACTTTATAAAGTCTAATTACAAAAATTGTACAGTGTAGACATGAAGTAGAAATTCGAAAAAAAAATTATGAGTTGAATTGCATAGACGTACGGCAAATGACTGTCTTGTATTTTTGTTTATTTAGAAATCAATGCTTGCCAATAGACTTGTGGCAGTGTTGTTGAGTTGCTGCTTCTTCAGCGTAGCCAATGGAGACGTGTTAGCCGCTCTGCGGGCCAATCGGACGGGCGGTCTTCCGCTAATGCTCAATTATTCTACGGACTCACTTAGCAATGTAAGCACTGCGAATACTATAACATGTTAATTCTCTCGTGGACGTTTGCTAGCTGCAGAAATGCGTGTGTAACGATTTGGCCCCTTTTTTCTCTTGAAGTTTGAAGCAGTCGATGAAACTTCTGCCATCAAGCAGTTGACCCAGCGGTAAATGCCTCAAACAGCTTGATATGTTCCTATTAACGTTTTTTTTAGAGCGAGCTTGCGAAAACGTTTGCTAAAGACCCTATGAGCTGGAGAAACGTTTCTGAGGATGTGTACCTGGTTGGTTGGTATACCAAGGAGAAAAAGGTTCCCAATGAAGATGGCGCTCTATCCGATGCTTTGCGCAAGTTCTACAATGTACTGGGATTAGAATACGAGGTAAATAGTATATAGTAGACAAGCAAACATTATATCATAATAGAGAGCAGTATTAAGAGGTATATCAAATCAAAAGGTTTTTTTCCTTTATTTCATAATTAATGACAGCCGAATTCTAAGAAAGTAAGAAAGGGCCCCGTGTATACGGTAATACAAAAGGAAAAGAAAATGGTGTTTACCGTTGGTGAAGCCATTGGTAAGGGTGCCTACGGAGAGGTTCGCATTGGTAAGGATTTTCATTTAAACAATATCATATGGGATACTTTCAAAATTACGGCCGTATTACATTATGCCAGAAACAGTTCCATGTCAATACCGAGAAAATCAAAACCGAGAACGGCCATAAGCATAACATGGAGTTTCTCTGTTTTCTCGGTTTTGGTTTTCTCGGTATTGACCTAATACCGCCAGAAACTCACTTAAAAATGAAAAAAATCATAAAAATACACAAAACCACCTCCGTTTATTTTTCCACACGTTGTCTCCTACACTTCGGAATCAAATAGTAATTATTTCCTTAAAAACTACGTCTAGAAATTACATTAGCAGAAAATTTCAAAACGCCATTTTCAAATCATTTCTTTGCATTATGAGCGTATGTCACTAACTTACATGTTGTGTTTTATTTAAATACGGTATTAAAAAAAAGTACGTGTGTTATGGATACTACAAAAATATGCATCAAAAGATTCCAGACTTTTTGTTGAAGACTGCAATTAGCTTAGAGCAACTTGAATTTTTGACTTTCAGCTGAAGAAACAACGACACACGAACTGTACGCCATGAAAACGGTGAGTTGTCAATAAAGTCGAAATAATACGCAAACTAAAATTAACCAATTAAGCAATAATTTGTACTTTGTTAAAAATTGTAGGAATTTAAGCATATCGCTGAAAAGGAAAAAGTATTGGGCGCAGAATACAATTGTTATCAAGAGTTAAGTCAAAATGGAATAAATAGTATGATGACATTTTTTAATTTCCAATTGACTTTGCAGTTTTGTTGAAAAATCTAAATATACATTATGTAATTTGCATTTCTAAACATTGTTCATTTTGCTAACATTCATTTAGGCAGCATACCATACGTTCTTCCAAATTCTACCGGCGTGTGGCAGAAGCGTGATGCTATGATTATGGAACTCCTTGGAACGAATTTGGATGAGTTATTCAATATTTGTGGAAAACAGTTTAGTCTCAAAACACTACTAACGATTTTGCTACAATTGGTAAAACTAAAACATAGCAAACCAATTATTTTATTTTCACTTATATTTGAACTCATACAACGCAAATTGGCAAATTGCATACCTGCATGTTATATCAAAACGTTTTAAACCAATCCTGATTAAATTAAAAGTGTTTCCAAATATTTAACACCTTTTACAACGGTTAGAGTGAAAGTTTAAGAAAAATTCACGGTTTGGGATACCTACATCGAGACATCAAACCTGAAAATTGCATGATTGGAAATATAATGGGGCACAATGGGACAGAAAACTCGAAAATTGTAAAACTCACTGATTTTGGATTTGGAACAAAAATGAAGGATGCAAATGGCAAGCCGATTCCACTCATTTTTGAGCAAGCTGGAACTGAAACGTATATGAGTCGTGACGTTTACGCAAAAATTCGTAAGTTATAGATATAGATTTTATAGGTATCACATCTATTCGTATTACATGTAAATAGTATCGACCTATGGATAATTTATCTCTTTACAGCCCCAAGACCTAAAGATGACATTGAAACGCTGAGCTACGTCATGCTTTATTTGTGGTTGGGCTACATGCCTTTTGTTGTGGCAGAAGACAAAGATGAGTCAGAGACTGATTTATGCAAAGGATGTCCGAGTAACGTTAAATTTTACTGCATCTAGACAAAATTTCATTGTACAACATATGTACAATAATGCCTATACA
The DNA here is from genome assembly GCA_021029175.1 of Bilobella aurantiaca. Classification (NCBI taxonomy): domain Eukaryota; kingdom Metazoa; phylum Arthropoda; class Collembola; order Poduromorpha; family Neanuridae; genus Bilobella; species Bilobella aurantiaca. Next base: position 13,472 of record VYYI01000033.1, on the reverse strand, counting down.
GTTTGTTTACATTTTTTAAAATTTTGACACATTTAATTTGAGTATTATTAATTTTTTAGAGCAACTAATTGACTACTTGACTGATGCAAGAAGAGAAATGAATGCAAGTGAGGAACCTAACTACAATATGCACAAAGCTCTGTTTGAAGAACTAATTAAGTTGAGAGGAATTGTACTGGACAAACAATTTGACTGGGAAAAACGATTGTTTACGGTAACCATGTAATTAATTAAATACGCATACGCATACGCATTAAATAAATACGCATACAATAAAAAAAAACGATTGTACATAAAAACTAGTGCATGACAAAATATAAGGATTCTTGGTTTAGTTTTTTCTCTTCAAAATAAAAAAAACACAAAATTTGGTGATGTTATTTTGTAACATCCATAATTCGAGGCTCAGAATAGAAAAGCTTGTCAAAATGATTTTTTTGTCAAGTTGCGCTAATAGTTAGATGTGTTCAAATTTTCTGTGTTGTATAATTTCTTATATTTTTTAAATTACTATATTAGTTATTATTCTAATTTAAAATTTTAAGCTCCTTAAAGACCCAGAAGTCAATAAAGTTGGTGTTGCTTGTGAGAAAGTAAAGACTGAAGATGGCACATTTTGGATCTCGGTTTTCCTTGTCGGTAAATTTTACGTTGACGTTTTGCACGATATGCAATTGCAAAGGACAGGTTTTCAGAAGTTATTTATTGACCCAGAGGTAAGGTAATTTTTTATTTTTAAACTTTTAAAATGTTTTGATTCTCATACAAATAATATTTTAGACGACTGAGGTAGCTCGTAAACTTGCTAAAAACCTTGACATGCAATTGACTGACAGGTTTCCTGATGTAATGGACGTCAAAACAAAAACAACTGAGAAAAGTGACATAATTGCCGCTCTAACTACAAAATATCCAGCGAACTTGGGCGAGAAAAGCTTTACCGGAATGGTAATATATACGATGAACATAATGCCAAGATGAATCGATTTTGAACATTAAACATTTCATTAAAGTTTTAACATTAATAAAAAAGGTCACGAATCCCAGAAATTTTTACGTCGGATTTGGCTGCTCCCACAACGCTAGCTTGAGCGAATACACGTTTGTTGTCGTTCTCTCACCGGAGCTGGTACAAGCTAATAACGGAGAAATCCTCACGGTTAATAAAAAGGTTTGATTAAAATCCACTGACAAAATTTTAAAAGAATAGCTTACAAAATTACAATAAATTGTGTTAATGCTTTAGTTTTCAAAATTACAATACATTGTGTTAATGCCCTAGTTTATGGAAATTGCAAACAGAAGAGTTAAGAATTCAAGTCGAGAAATGGACGAGAAATCATGCGTGACGAAAGTTCTTGAGCTTGACATTCCACTGGAAACAACTCCGTTGAGGGAAGCTGTCTCAAAGGCACTTAACAAGTGCTATTACGCATGGCACCAGCCTCAGGTAAAAATTATTTGCTAAAATTAGGATTGTATGTATTAAGTACTAGCTGCACCTCGGCCCAGCGGTCTTTGCAGGGTTTTGATAAAACACGTTAAAGTTAGGACATTTTGACATTGTTACAATTGACCCTAGAAAATCCGGAAGCAAATTTTGCGTAGAGTTTTGCCCCAAACCACCGCAGGTGCAGACCAGATTCATGTATAAAATAGTTGTAGCTCCAGTCGTGTTTTCAGGCATCGGTGCCTGACAGACGGACGAACGATTTTATAGTATAGATAAGAAGTGAAGCGAAAGCTATATTTATGTTTTCCCTCTGTCCGTCAGTCCACCTGAGTATCACGAGTATCTCAATTACTACAACATCAATCATATTTTCCCATATGATTTGCTTGGTATCTGGCCAAGTTCATGTTTGTTCTTGTTCGGACGCATGGGATCAAAGTGGGGGTAAAAAGTGGTTTAGAATATCTTTATTTTTGTTTTGCATAAACAAATTGTCATTGTTTTGATAATTTGTCAAATTTACTACTTTGCTGCTAGAGCTGACATTTTTAACAAGATTTATTTTAATGAATCGAAAACTCCAAGTAGTGGTAGTTGTGCAGTTTTATAATGGCGTTTTTATTGATATGTTATAATATTGTACTAATATTGTTTTTATCAATAGTCACGTGACATTAGCAGTTCAAATGACACGGTGGGTTACGCTTACGATGTCAACACCGTGAAGAATAAGCTGATTGTTGCTGTAACGGTTAATTCTCGCCAAGAAGTAATCATTAACGATGGCACAACGCGAACGCTTGCAGCAGAGGCGGCGGTAAGTCACAATAAATTACTATACAAAGTCTGAAATGTACAAAACAGCAAAGCTAAAATAGACGTACAACCGTCTACCTTCATATACTACTTGATTTTTTTTTTCAAAATAGTCTTCTACTTTTACAACATTTGCATGTGAATTTACTTGAATCATTAAACTTTATAACATATGTTGTAGATCATGGGTCACTTGTTTGAGGACACAAGCAATCTCGATGCAGAAATGCCAAAGGAACCTGTCTTGACTTCACGGTTGGTCGGCTTGTAGTCTGTTGGAAAGATATGGACCTAAATCAAAACGGATATTTATCCCAAATAAATGGCCACAGAAAACATCTTATTAAAAAACTTTTGGATAATATCTATCGCAATTTTATTTGTTTGAATCCAATTTCAATCATTTACGTTTTGTATTTGGTTTAAAATATACTTCTTTCAAATTGAAACTTATATAATACTTTTCCAAAGTCAATGTTTGAAGTTTATTTTGTTGTAATTTTCCCAAAAAAAGTTGTATTCTGATTATCACTTTCCGTAATTCACGTGACAGGAGGGTTTGTACAAAAGGGCTTAGCTTCTACTTCGATGGTTTGAGGTACACAGAACCTAAAAATATCTTCAACTAGCATCATTGTATCGATCATGCAACGTTTTTTTTGCATACAAATAAGCACACCTTATTTCAATAAAGTTAAGTTTAGAGCTATCTACGTCAAACAAAATTAGTTTCAGCAAAAAATCACGAATTATTGGTTTGATCACGTAACCTAACAGCCACAAATTTCACTCAAACTTGCGTCAAACCACCGCTTGACGTCTCCAAATTGAAAAAGTTACCGAACAAAATTCTGAAAATAAATTATGCTAATATCATGTTTTATAACATAAAAAATAACTGATCCTTGCGGGCAATAAATAGCTTAACAAAAAATCCATCTTTCTTAAGTCGTAATTCCGGGCATTCTATCACTACACAATCATAATGGTAAGAAAACTAGGAAATTAAGTTTGTTTTAAATTGCTTTGCTGCTTTCAAGTTTTGTGCTATGCAAGTTTATATTGTGTTAAAAATGTTACTACAAGTTCTTGGCATCCATCCACTATGCAGTTAAATTTAGTGAAAAATTATCTTGCCCTTCCTTATTCTCCACTATTTGCTACATGAGCTGGCAACAGCTTACACTACTTAATTGTTTGATACCATTCGTTTTGCCAAAGTTTCAGAAAATAGTTTTGCTTCTACAAATCATCCTCTCTTCAACACTAGTCCTAGCAATAGATGAAGTATGTGAAACAAATCTGACCGCCTGCTTAGCTGAGGCGGAACAATGTGGGCAGCAGTTAGCTGCATCTCAAAATTCGAGTGCTACTTATTTTTCGCTTGTGCGCTTCTATGAGGAGATATTACTGCTTAATGACGGGTATCCATCCGTGACTAGCATCGGGAGCGTTGAGGGTAATACGACGGCTGTTACGTGCGAAACATTTAGTTTGTCACTTGCATGCTACCCTGGCTTCGTCATTAGCATAATTTCCGCAAACTACGGTCGCACAAGATGGCGGATATGTACTGAAGGGTGGAATTGGCAACACGTTTCAAATAATAGATGCAATCACAGGCAGGCACAAGCTACAGAAATTGTAGTAGCTGAGTAAGTAGTCTTAACATTTGGTTTCCATTTAGCCTAAACGTTGATTTCCAATACTATTCTATATGATCACACTTGCTTATTTATTTGTTTTAAAGGTGCGAGGGACAAAGTAAGTGTAGGTTGGATGCAAAAAATGACGTTTTTGGTGACCCTTGTCCCAACACGTACAAATACTTGACAGTTGACTTTAAATGCTCTTTACCGAAAACCGTAGAATTAGAGCCGTAGCTTGTAATACTTATTTGAAACATAATAAAGTGACTAGATCAAATATGTGCGTGCCTATTTATTTCCTTCAGCGCTTTATAAAAGCTCTTGAAATCAAGATGATGAACACTAATCTCATATAATATAGGTGGAAACATGCGTAACGAGTCGTATGTTTCAATTCTGTTGTATTTTTTAATGTTCGTATTAACCCATTTGCCGTAGCTCAAGCGTACAACAAGCGTAGTATGATCAACAAGGCGAACACTCTAGGGTCAAATGAAACCGTCTTCAAATCGTTTTTTTCTTACTATTTTTTATTTTATGTTGATTACTACTTATATAAGTATATGCCTGTCCTATAACTGTTTGTGACCATTTACGAACTACTTCGCCCCTTGGCAAAAAAATTATTACAGCTGTATCAGATCTACTTCTTATTCCTGTTTCCTTTACCGAGCAGAGCTTATGCTGAAAAAAACATAAGCACTGTTCAACTTGAGAATTGACAGTATACAAGCCGTAGTGAACATTTTAACCAACCACTACAAGTTAAAACCTAAACCTAACCTAAACCTAAACCTAAACCGATATTAGTAGAACATTCCAAACAAAACTACTAGCACTATTTACTAGTTCCAAACTAAGCTGCGTCGCAATTGTGATCAACAATCCTACAGGGAAACACTCGACTACTCTCGATAGATTTAGCTATCTTGTACGCTGTGCTGTTGACTACGGAGTAAAGAGTCATATCGTTGACTTGCTTGAAATCCCGCTCTGCTACAACAGTCACTTGAACATTGTCATTGTAAATTGGGTAGTAATGGAGACATTCCGAAACGTTCAAAGCAAGGAGGAATTCTAAACTCTTATCACAGCGTTCCCTTTTTTATATTTAAAAACTCTAGCGTAATTGTTAAGGTAGGTTATCCCTGTGAAACTGAATTTATCCTCCATTTAAACGATAGTATCCTACAACAACTATCTGTTAACGTTCCCAAACTTCTCGAACGTTGTGCAATTAATTGGAATTTTCAAAACTGCCGCGGACATTCCGAGGTTCATACATGTGTTTCCGAGATATTGAAAACGCCAGAAAGCAACGATTTCCCAAAGAACGCAATCTGGCCGCTAAAGCTGCTATCCGCGGTATTAGGCCAAGTCAACAACAGTCTGACAAATGGAATGAAGAGAATGGATATATATATCGAGTCGGGAGGAATGCCAAAAGGAATAATTGCACATTTGAAAGCACAAGAGGACTATCTAAACGGCTATCGATTCTTTACTGCTACTGCAAAGTACAATTTTATTACTTGCGACGGATACGCCGAGTGCCTATCTTTCGAAGACTTTGGAGCCGAATTCAAAAGCAAGTTCTGGATAGTCGCTGTAACTGCTATCGTACTGTTAGCGCTATTTCTCAAAATCTTGTTTTACTACAACATTATCCCAGATGATTGTGTATATTTCTTGGTTAAAGTGCTCTTAGAACAGCAAATTTGTATGAGTCAAAGGTTGGCAAATTTAGTAGGGTTCAGGTATTTTTTGACATCGTGCATTGTTCTCACAAATGTGTACCGTGGAAACTTGACCTCAAATGTTACGGCGCCACCGCCAGCTCAAAAGTTGGAAAAAATTGATCAAGCTCTACAAAACAACTTTAATGTAATTGTTGCATTGCCTAATTGGAAGCGCACCGCAACCGAGAAGCCATGGAGGTCTGCAGCATTCGCAAAGAAGCAGAAAGTTTCGAGTGTAATTCATATGACTGGAATAAACACATTTATTGCCAGTTTTGTGCATAGCTTGAACTTAAAAACGCTAAATATCAATAGCAATGTCGTTCAGGTGTTCCAAAAAATCAAGCTTTTTCGACAGATGATCCTTAACATGTCTCTCAGCTACTCGTATCTCGATCACTTGATGCAGTGCAACAAGTCAATTATAATACAAGAACAGTCAGTAGCAGAGAGCCTCTTGCTTACAATTCGTAATCAATTCCCCAAGTCAAAGGCCTACATTGGCAGAGATGCGTATCTGTCGCATCCGGTTGCGTGGTCAATGGCGCCGATGCAATGGGACCGAGGAGGCTACTTGTACAAGCGATTTCAAGTTATCATACATTCCGGTATTTTTGCATGTTTTCAAGAAAATAAATACGACAAAACCAAGTTCAAATACTTTTTTGAAAAGTCCTTTCTACCGCAACACTTCACGCCACTCGATCTTGGCAGCAACTTCATACTTGCAACTTTTGTTGTATTTTTACTGTGCACATTTTGTGCAATATTTGCCCTAAACTTTGAGCTTATTTGCGCATTCTGTATAGTCTAGTTGTTGAAAATTTACACTTAACCGAATATAACTCGGTGAAAGTTTAAATTTGGCGTACCGTTACGTAGTTTTAACTACTATGTACTGCCTGTATGCATATTTCAAAATGAAAACTAAACATTCAATTAAGTTTCATATGCTATTGCTATTGTATCTTACTTTGTGAATGTAATTAGTACTGTGTGCAAATGCATAATTTTAACTCTTGATTAACTCATGAATGAGTCACAACAACAAATGTACTTAAATTTATTTAATCATGTACACAACTAAAATGACTAATGGGGTAACGATTTACTAAACTTGACAATGCTAAACACCTGAGTTATCTAATTAGTTAATATTGGTAACTAACACGTACTACAGTGCCTATTTTACATCTTGAGCAAATAGTCATGAACTGAAATGTGAAATTCCAGTAGGGGACGATATGTTAATAGTCTTTGATTAAATCACTAGCCTGTTTGTACAAGTTAGTTTTTAACCCCAAGCTTTTAAATTATTTTAATTAGTTTACAATTAGTTGAGTTAATATTAAAAATGTCTTCAAACAAAACATATAGTTCATAAATTGCCATTATGCGTCACACAAATCGACTTTGTAATAACTTACCACCACCATTGCTAACAAGTAGGATATACAAGAGTTGTTGAAATTATATTACAACCGATTGGCGTAAATTATGAAAATAAATTATAGCGAGAAATTACCTGGTTAATTAAATTAAGCACAAAGTATTCTTAAGCAAAACAAATTGTTCAGTTATAATTAGTTAGTTAGATAGCACAGTATCTAGTACATTTTGATATATAAGCAAATTTACATTCCCTATAATTAATATTCTAGTTATAGGGATACATCACAGGGATTTGACAATTTGTGCGCAAATTGTTTGCGTTAAGCCGATATACGACTTTCTAAAATTCCAAAATTGTTTACAATTGTACACATTACTTAAATCCATGAAATAAGCTCATCTGTTTTTAGCATGACTAACGTGTTCTCTCTAGTTCTGTATATACATTCTATACATTTTTTTAGATAGTCTACAGATAGCGCAACCTAGGATAATCTCCGCAAGATACCTCCTCACATTATCCAATGTACAATTTCTATCACCTCGCGTCTCTTCACAGGGTCCAATTGTCAAAGTGTTTAATGATTAGTTAATTTTTTCTTTGCATTTTTGGTCAAGTAAAGAATGTCGTTCGGGTGGCTCGTTTCCTCCCAAAGAAACTAGTCATTGTACAGAAAAAGTAAATACAGAAATCGTAGTATTTTCAAGCCAGTTTTGCATTGCATCAAAGTTATTTTTTGGGCTTGCGCAGAGTATGAAGCATTTGTTCCAGAAATGTCTTGAGACTTTTTGATTTGCCTCTCTGTCTGCGCTCGTGATTTTCACCTGAATAGAAATGTCCGTGTGCATGTGTGCTAGTCGAATTCGAACTCGAATCTGTGTCGTAGTTGAATAGGAAACATTCGTAGTGCGCCTGGCCATGCTCCGTCCCAATTGTGCCGAATTTGTATGAACACGAAGGGTCGAGTGATATTCCAAGTAGGTAGAGTTCGAGCAGCGTTATGGCGCCAACGAGAAGGCGGTGCAAATTCTCATTGTCCTCCTCTTCCTGCAGTAAAAAATGAGTTTAGAAGCAGTTTTATGTCAAAATAGCCCGTCCTATGACAGGAGGTGTTTGACTTTGAAAAAATAATATTTTTAATTATACTAATATATTATACTAATTATTACACATTAATTGCAAAAAAAAATCCCAGTTCTCACCCACCGTAACGTCTTTATTAAACATAAAACAATATAAATTTACTATAAAAAGTTGTGATATTTCAAGCAAAACTATATGCCCATCTCTACCCTCTGGCACAAGTGGAAATGATCAGAGGGCATTTTTGTAACACCGTACTCTGACTTGCCACTACTAATTGCTTTTCTCACAATCGAAAAATCCTGCATGTAAGCTTCATAGCTTACGCATCTAATTATATCTTAATTATATATTACTATCTTTATATTTCTGCAAACATTGCTCCTTACCATGAGAAAACTGTAATCGAAATGTAAGCCTTGATATTCACAGTGATAATCGTGGCTTGCGTATTAGGTTTTCGTTCTGGAATAATTAAAGTTATATAATATTTGTCAGTAAAATGACTTACGCAAACTTCATCTGGTGTACCGTGAGTTTTTTTTTTACATTTTATATGGCAGGCGGTTGATATTAATTTTTTGTAGCTCTATTTTAGACAGAAATCCATGTATTCAACAATGTCATAAATTGAAGTCTAAAATAAGAGATATAAAAATAAAATTGCCACAAGAGTGTGCTGAGAAATTGGATAGTAGACTTGGAAGATACTTATCCGTGACTTGCACAAATTCTGGTACACCAGAGAAAGTTCAAAAAAGTTAGTTAATGAGAAATTGTTACTGAAATCAAAGTAATTGTATAATTGCAAAATTACAAAAATTCTCAAAGTTCAAGACTACGTTTGCTTTTGAACGCAAGATCAATTTCTAAGAGCCAAAAATTTGTCTCTCGTTGTAGGCGTTCCAACTGGAACTAAAAGCGAAGACAGTGGGGAGGCTCGTTTTATGAAAAAAAAAAGAACTTTGGGCAGTAAAAAAATGATGCTTTCTCCGTATTAAACATTTTGAATTCTTAAAAAATGTTAAAAATTTCTGTCAACACTTAAACCTAATTCAATTCGTTTTATAGATGTGAACATTGTTGGTTTTAGAATATTTTCTAAACTAGAGAACTAAGAGAAAAACAAACATTAAAAGGATTTAGAGTAGATGTTCAAGAAGTTGTTGCCATGCAATTTTCTAAAATTGGGAAAATATGGTTTGGAAAATGGCAATTGTACGTGCTAAAACATTAATGAAAAAAAATACACTCTCTGTTACAGGTGTTTTGAACACTTCAAAAATTGTTTTTGTTCCGCTCAAAGGGGTTTGTTCAGCACTTATTTCATTGGAGATTTGGCAAATTTAGTTTTAAAATTTAGATTTGCAACATTCCGAGTCACGAAGTATCACTAATAAAATGTTATTGCTTTGTCAACATTGCAACTTTTAAAAAAAATTTTTTTCGAAATATAGAATGTACTTTAATATAAGTAGATACTTCAAAGATATGTTGGTTTCTTTTCAAGTATTTTCTTTTCGAACTTACCTGACCATTAGCTAGGACGTGCTAAACAAAATTACAAATAAAATTAGGCAGTTATTGCAACTCTGCAAATATAGAACGAACGTGTCAACGACAAATTTTGATAAATTTTGATTTTGATAAAGCTCTTGTTAGCGCAGTGTTATATATGATGGCAGTTAGCTAATTGTGAGTTATATTGCTTTATAAATTAATTGCTTTCTGTGGATTTAACATCACATTTTAATAAATGTTTCCCAATTGTTTTGTTGAAACGGATTCAATAAAAAATTTTGATGCATGTTTGGATTTTTATTAATAAATGTATCCCCAACCGTATTCATTTTACAGTTATTTATTTGATTTTTAATTATTGATACTAAAATTAAAAACAATGTTATTTTTTAAATCATTCAATTTGAACCATTTGAAGGGTTGATTAAGGTAATTAGAATATTAAAGTAACGTCAAGAAGCCGTAGACACTTTATTAGAGCCAACAAACGTACAATACAATTATGTTCCAATTTTAATTTAATGATAAATTCCTCTTTACAATCTTCTCCTCATTTATCTCACAACTATTTCATTTCTTCACTTCATTTTCTAAATCATCAAAGGTTTGGATAACTACATTTTGCTAAATTTGCACAAATTATTCCTAAAAACAGACAAAACAGACCTGAACAAACTCCATCAAGAATAATTACTTTACTATGTTACACCCACTATAACTTTATAGTTGCTGCAGATTAGCATAACATTTTAGAGACTACCACTTCTGCAAGTATATTTATAATTTAACTTTTGTTGTCTTTGGATTCAATTTCTATCTTATTAAGATATTATATGATAAATATTAGCATGCAACAGAATCTATTTAACACTGTCGTATTCTAAATGTCAGAAAGAGTTGAAATAGTTTCATGCAGAATTATATCGAAATTTGAAATTGTAGTGCAGATATTTTGAGTAACTATGCATGCAACATGCTTTGAGATAAACTAGTTTTAAATCTAAAAGTTACCCGACTCCTGATACAAACTAAATGAACTTGCCAAGTAATGCCTTTTACCTCATTTACCTAGTTAGTTGCATAGTTACACATGTTTACCCTAAAACAATCTTTGACTACCAATAACAACCAAACTACAAAACAAACTTTTTTAAAACTACGCAAATCCAGCTTGCAAAAACTTAAAAGTAACAAAAGTGCAACAACTACATAAATGTTTGAATTACAAAATGCGTTAGTAATATCTGACATAACTGTGCAATGTTTCTAGTCTAATAAATAGAGCTATGTGTCATGCAAGTTCTATATTGTATGTTCTTACTACGCTTAATCCTTTCTGGTACAATTCACAAGGTACATTTGTTACATTTCAGAGTACGTTTGTGCAATAATTTCAGATGTTAGGATAGAGTTAGCCCACTATAGCATTGGCTCTAATATTATTAGTTAGTTAAGATAGTTAACTAGATATATTGATATATTGAGAGGTAGATATATAAATTGATATACAGAGCGACCGAGAGGCAGAGAGATACATAAATATATAGAGAGACCGGTAGATATATAGATAAATAACAACACACAGAGACAAATATTCGGATAAATAGTAAATATAGAATCATTAAGTTATTTTAGTTAATGTTAAGCTTAGTTTAGGACTACGACATATGTCTGATTAAAGTTTGAGTGTTCAAACTTTTGACTTCTGTGTTGTCTATCGTTCAATACTAGCAGATAGATAAACAGATAGATAAGTCCGTTAATGTATAGTTTAATGTTAAGTTTAGTTTAATGGTTTAGCTTAATTTAGTTTAGGACAACTAATATGCTTTATGCATGTTTTATACTTAAAATTTTAGTTTTGTGTACTACCTTTTTGACTACTATGTTGCCTGTTGCCCAGTAGCAATGACGTCCAAATCAAGCAAGAGTTCTCCTATTTCTTTGGCTTTCGCAAACCGCCTCGAATGAACTCAATCAATTTTTTGAAGTTTTTTGCCGCTGGCTTCCGATACTTTCTGAGTTCGTATTCATTAGCTGCCATCAAATTTTCGCGTGACGAAGAAATGCTTCCGTCCAATTGCGCCACAGAAGCGTTCTGCGGCATATCGACGTTACAGCTAAACAGAAAATACTGGTACTGCGTGTCTTCATCTGCGTCTCCAAGAGTGCCGAATTCGTATGATTGTGTTGGATCGAGCGACCTCGCCACGAGGTATAGCTCGAGTTGATGAATAGCGCTGGTCAGAAGGTGCTGAATTGCTTCTGCATCATTTGTTACGTCCTTAGTTCTCTAACAATTTATTTAAATTTATTTATTTTAAATGTGAAAGTTTTAAAAGACAAAAAACGGTATTAGGTCGTACTGTATGGTCTTTTCTAGTCTGTAGAATTATCCGTTTTTTTTTTCCAAAAGTGTCTTCCAAATTCAAGTAATTGTTTTGTCAATCACATTTCAATTTGCATGATATTTTTTAAACGAACCAAAAACCATATTGTCAGCAAACTACCATAGGATTGTCCGACACTACATTACTACCTACTTTTGCTACTAATTCATAAACCCAAACTATATAATAAAATATCTCGTATAATATACGAGATATAGAGTTGCAGCTATCAGAACTAAATTATTTACTCCATTAATTTACTGAATTTTTTTTGTACAAACTAGAAATTAGAGAGATTTGCATTGTTATTTTATATTGTAATTGTCTTACCATTTTTGCAATGGCGATGACGTGCCCAGGGATATGTATTAGAAGCGTTGTGACGGCTACCCTGAAACATAAGAGCAAATAATATGTTTAATATCTGTTTTTTTTTTGTTCAAAATGAGGTAGGATTTGCCTCTACAATGGTTCCTAAGCTGGAATAAAAACTTTTTCCATTTCTGTTTTAGCGATGTCGTGAAAATTTTGAAAAGAATTTGGCTCCATAAAAAAATAGGTCTAACAGAAAAAATATGTTATTATATTGGAAAATTTGGTGTTTCTAAGCAGAGGAGGGCTTCAAATTTAAGCAGAGGAAAGCTTTTGTTTCAAATTTCTCTAAAATGACAAAATAATAAAAATTTAGAAAAAATATCTTTCTTATTTAGACTATTGTTCTAAATTTTGAAAACAAAGCTCGCTGTCACCCTTCCAAATCGCAACTGAATTTTGAGACAGGGGTTGATCCTCTTTTATAGAAGAGCATACACCCCTTTCAAAGAGAAAGCAAACTTTCTCCAACAACTTTATCCTTCCCCCTATTTAGATCACCTTTAAAAGTACGTTTGGAAAAGCAGAAATGTCTGCGCAAATTACAAATAGATATTATATTTTATATAAATAGAATTACAACTAAATCTAAATATTTAGTTTAACAATTAGGATCATCATACCTCAATCAAAACCGATCCAAAGCTAAATTAATCGCTCAATGACAAAAAGTCGCAGAATTTAGATTTAAATTGTTCTTTTGCCAGCAGATTTTAGAGTTCGACGCAAAAGTAACTTTAAAATTCAAATACCTATTTTATCATAATACACTGAAAAATTTACATTATCATGAAACTTGACATAGAAATTTGACTAGGAACTTTCGTCGTTCACTCAAATCCTGCAGCTAGCAAATGACCGCAAAGTACAAAGGCAAACTATTGACTTGTTTCTGATTGGAACAAGTAAAATTTCGATCTTCCAATCAAATTAATTCTTATACCTCTCGGTGCTCCTCCTCCTGGGCGTGGCTGAGGATTACTCAGAAAAAAGGTAACCATGGTAACCACTTAAGAATGGTAATCTGTAATGGTAGGGCCACTTACAAAATACCGC
>VYYI01000032.1:0-74589 GCA_021029175.1 Bilobella aurantiaca | reverse complement strand
TTGTACCAATATAATTTCCACTCTGTGAAAAAGCTACGGCCATAACCCAACTGGATCGAAGCGGAATAATTTGAATTTTGTTTCCTGTCCATGTATCCCAAACAATCAGTTTCCCGTCCAATGATGCGGAGACCATGAGGCTGGAAAATTAACACATTTTAACCACCCTTCCTCCAATGACATTTCAAGAAAGTTACCGTGAATCTCCAGCAAATTCAACTCCATTCACTTTCTGAATATGGGCTCTCAGCACTCGTTTTGAAGATATCTTCAATTTGGGTGCTTCAGAGAGGTCTCCAACGACTTGTTTCAGTTCTCCATCCCGAACGCTTTTCTGAGATTCTTCCAATTTTTGTTTTAAATTTTGGATCTCCTTGAGAAGGGACAAGTACTCGGGATCTGATTCTTCCTTGGAAGGCATTGCTACCAAACTGGCACGAATTATTTGGTAGACACGATTTCAAATGTAGGTTCACAAACATACGCTGGGAATTTGCAAAATGGCTAAGAGTGAGCAATGCAGAACTAACCATGGAAGGCTGCAGTTCGTCCCTAATTAAGTTTACTCTGGACTCAACCAACGCTAATTGGATCACTCCTTCTTTATTGGCTTCTTTGGTTTTCCTTGCTAATTAATAAACTCTGTCCGGAGCACAACAGAAGACGAACATTGTAAAAAAGCATTCCTACCAAAACGTCACATTTATTTTTGCAATAAATAAATTCAAATTTGCAACGATAATAGAATATTCGTTTGACGAACTAATCTTTGAAAAAGCCACTATCTTTCTGGATTCAAAATTGTTCTGTGCTTCTGAAGTAGAAAGTCTAATGAACCTGATACCCACTTAAATAGTAATCACAAATCACTGCGATTGAACTTCTCCTGGTTAGTAATGTTCAAAAGCTTTCACGAGTACAATAAACACTTAAAGAACAACTTATTAAAATAAGAAAAAAAACATGCCATTACAAGTACCCTTTTTAGGTTTGTAATTTGCTATTTCACCTAATCCAATCATTGCAACTTATAAAAATGGTTTAAATGGCGTTGAACTCTGCACGCTTTGGCCTTGGCGTGAAAGCTTGATAAATTGATTTTTTTTGTGAGCTCTTTGCTATTAGAAATTTCCCTGAAATTATTGTTAGCACTAACATTTTGAGCACTTTTATTGGAGTTTAGTAAAGGTCTACGCAATACAGCTTTAGAACCATGTTCATGTTCAATTTGAAATCCGAAGACCACAGTCCCAAAACCTGAGGTCTTCATTTCACCCGATATTTGACATGTTCTTGGATGGGAAGGAAGAAATATGGGTTTTTATAATGAGGAACCGAAGGAAAACATATGGATTTCAGATTTGTCATACGTAGGGCCCTTCGGTAGCGAGATTGAAAAGGGCACGGCGGCCCTTCCTTCAAAGGCCGCTTCTTGAGAAAGTGAAAGGGAATATCATAACTTGTGGGTTTGCCGTAAGCGCGGTGTCGTTTTTCCAAGCACCTCTCCCTAGCCACTTCGTCTAAAAGTAGGGTTCCGTGTCAGGTCAAGTTTAAGGTCAGATTCGTCGAGACGGAGGTGGGGCACTTGGACGTGAATTTCAGAGAATTTTGTCAAAGCGCAGGGAGAGATTGCAAGCGCAAGGAGAAACGCGTTGAGAAAATTGACTCCAGATCTTGCTTTCCAAAGTGCAGGGATAGGTCAAATATTATTCAATTATTCTCAACTAAGGTTCTGTCGCTACAAAAACTTTAAATGATCTTCGTGCTTTGGATGCACGTTGGCAGACAGACAAGACAAATCTATTTCAATTAAGAATAGAGATGCGAATGGAAAAGGGAAGAGGCCAAGTCGCCGTAGGGAAATTACACGAGCCTAGTAGAAAAATGGATGGAAACACTGTGGATGCTAATTTTGGACAAAAAAATGAGCTGGAATATGAATGACTTGGAATGAAAAATGAAAGGGAAAAGAAAGCGATTCTATTTTGTTCAGTTTCCGCTCTAACACATCTTCTAGAATACTTTGATGTGGAGCGACATTCCCATTTTGATTTTAATCACATTTGGGACCCTCTGAATTTCGGCATCATCTCCACTCAAAGAACCCTTTAATTTTGTAGTGACTTTTCAAACCTAACTTATTCTTAGAATTAAATGCAGCCGCGCATCTCTCAGCCCTTACTTCTAATAAATCTTCTAAGCGTCTAACTTTTTTTTTTCAATTTCCCTTTCGGCCCGTTTTTTAAACGATTTAGTCCTTCCGTTAAACTTAAAACATTCAAATCTCAACTTCAAACTTGAGAGAACTAAATAAATATTTATATAATACCAATTCAGTTTTTTTTAATTCTAATTTTTTAACTCTAATATTAACTCAAGTTCTAACTTGAACCAAAAGGAAATTGTTGGTACTTTTTTACCAACTTAAAAAGAAAGTTATTTAAAAAATAAGTGTTCAATTTGTGTTACTTTAGAAGTCTTTTCCTATTTTTTAATTTATGAAAAATTGCTTCGAGTGATAACCTCTGAAAGTTTTAATCAAGACTTGAAGCACTGCTCCGATTCTATCTGAACTGAAAGTTAAGCTTAAATGGCTTCAATGCCATCGAAATCGTAGCTTCCAGAGGAACCCAAAGCTCCAAGAAGTTATGGGTCCTTAATTTTACTTTATCGCTTTTCGTAATGTCTTGCATATGTCAACTTCTTCTAGTTTGAACAACTTTTAACGTCTTCATTGAAGTCAACTTCAGAAGCCATGAAAATGAATGAAGGAAGTAGTGCATCTCCTTCCTTTAGATAATCTTCAAAATAGAAAATTTATGTTTTGGCATCCCGATATTTAAACATAAAATACAATCCCAGGCGGAGCAAATTTAGCAATATAAATTAAAATACCTTCAACTTTAACTCGAGAGTCGTAAGGGAATTCTACAAAATCTTATATAACCAAAAAATAAAAAATAAAATCAGCAGGTATTTTGCCGTTCCAAACTTCCATTGAAGAAAAAATATTATTTGTATTGTTATTATTATTTTAGAATTCGGTATGTCAGGATTAGGATCAGTTAAAAAAAGAGTTCGGAGCATCATTGTCCCTTAGGCAGTAAATTTGTGATCTGACAAAAATGAAGGTTCAGATGACTTCAATTTGTGAAGTCTGAGGCGATAAGGAAATTGGAAGATCTTCATTTAGGATTTGTTGTTCTTAATTTGAGTAGAGCAGGGGCATCCTTTTGGTCTGTGAATTGTGGTGGGTGGGGTTCTTAGGAAGTTGTGTTGTGCTAGGCCGTGTATGAAATGGGGGGTTTCAAGTGACACTGTGTGTCTTCTGCCGGAGTTCCTTAACGAAAGTAAGCTTCATTAAATCCGGGACTTCTTTCCAGAACACTTCACTAAATCAACTTCCAGTTTATCAACCGCAAAACCGTCTGCGTCGGCCAGAAAGGCCTATTCTTACCATTCTCCAGTCCAGGAGGCAGGATCGAGGGCTAGATGCAGCTAGCCTCAGCTTACGGAGGGAGGACAGAGTTATTAATTACTCTGAACAATATGACACTTAGCTAGAATACAGGCAACCTTCCGGAGAGGGTGTAGCCCTAGAAAAGTATCGTTTCAAAATTAAATAAGAAAAAAACGCAAAAGAAAGCAAACTACACCGAGTGTTGGAATAATGTGTATTTTCTAGTGCCTTGAGCAATAACATTTGTTTGAGATACCTGATTTATTGTTTTCCCAATTTGTTAAATTAAACTCAAATCAACAATTGATTAGAATGCTTGTAAAAGCAAAATATTTTCTAATATTGACTAATCAAAACAGTCTTTCTAAATTGTTCCAATTCAGGCTAAAACCAAAGAGTATATTATTTTTTTCCGCTGCTGCAAGTGATAGTCATTTTTTGTAGAATTACATTGACAAAAATCTGTGTCTTCTTTTGGACATAGTGACTTCAAGTTTTTACTACAAAGTACAAATTCAAAGTTTTGCTAGACTAAACCTTATAGTTTGTTTAGCACTAGTATGCTTAAATCTCTCTGCGTTCAAAATTTAAGGACAAGAGCAATGCAAAAGACAATATTTCGTTACCACATCGTAACTAATAATCGTGACTAATAATAAAAAAGAAGACAAAAATTAAAATATTGTTTTAGGTCTTTATTAAAATTCGATTTCTAAATTCAAGTCAATTCACAGTTTTAATAGTGCATTAAGAGGGTGTCAGGAAGAATATGTAAGTGTAATTAGTCATTTAGACAGTGCTAGAGTATTGAGGGATTCGGGAAGGGAGATTTAGGATTGATGTAATTAGTTGTTAGTGAAATGTTGTTCTTTCTGCCTCGGTCCATTCCCTTCAGCTTCTTGGCATGGATGGGTAGATCTGTAAGATGTGCATTCCGATGGGATGAAGGCGTGCTTGATCTGTAGGAGCTCTTGGGCTGGTCCAGGAGGCGGAGATCCTCCAAACCAACCCTCATCTCTCCATGCGCCATTGATCAGGACACAAGAAAGAATACTGCTTCGGCAGCCAATCGAATCCCTCCATTTCATCATCTCCGATCAAGACCTCCTCAGCATCTTCCAAAGATATTCTCCCTAATCAACCAGTCACACTCTGCTGAAGACGCTTTCAATGCACACGCAGAACAATCAAAGACCATTACCACGCTCCACTGCCTCCCAGTTAAATCTCTTAATGTCTCACCTCAGCATACCTGGCGTCATTTCAAAAACAACTTTCTAGTTTATCCCAGTCGGTGAAAGTTATTGTGAAAGTTTAAAAGGCAAATTTAATTCTACGACCCTCGCAGTATAGGGAAATACAATTTCCCAAAGTTGGATCAATTCATGATGGGTAAGCGGATTAAAGACATACCTTATGATGATGCCATATTAAACATTTTAAAAAATCATCAAAAAATTTCGTAAAAAAGTTAGGTTACTTTAGAGCTTTAGGGTTTTGTAACCACTGACACTTAATTTATCTTTTAAGAAGTTGCGAACTAGTTCTGATTAAATTGGCAGACTGGAAGTCTGCTTAGCAAGATTCGTTGATGAATTTATGCTAAGGGTCAATTGACAGATCAAAAACTTATCAAGGGTCATCTCACTTGAACACGAACAACTGACGAAGAAGAGCATTTAGCCATGTAACCAAGGACTTATTAGATTAGCTTGTGAAAACATGTTTCGCATCAGTGATTTTTAAAGCCATTTAAAAAAAGAAGTGATCTCAGTTTTTGTAGTCGCGTCACTCCACACCCTGTTGGCGAAATTATTTGAAAAGTACCGCTTGTGTCACAATTATTTTGTAAATCTGACGGCCAATCAGAAATCAGAGTTGCTTTTTTCACGTGTCTGAAATTTGAGGGCCAATCAAAATACCTATTTACTTTACGTGTCACGTGTCCAAATATTTTGGAAATGGGGCCAATCAGAGGGTTGATTTAGCGCTGTCACGGGGTCTCAATATTTTGAAAAAAGAATCAGAAGACTGATATAGTGCCTTCCCGTGGCGTTTAGAAGAGAATAATCGTTTTTGGGGTTGCGCAGGGCTCCTTAGTGCCTGATTTGTGGTCAAGGGGGACAATAACTTCTGAGGGCAACAACATAATAGAGACAGATTCAGTTGAGGAATGTTCGGAGTTACCTGAAGGGGATTGGTCGCTTTGCCTTAGGCGTTTCGTTAGGTCTCCTAATGAGATCCATCTGGGGGCAAAACGGAAGCCATGTGTAACTCTATAACGGCTTCCAGTAATTCTGGGTGTCAAAGGGGCATGTCCGCGGGGACCAGTCTTTACTATCAAATTGAAGCCAGGAAAACCCCTTCCCAGGAAGACGCTGCTGCTGGGCTGCAGTGCATTCCTTCATTAATTGTTTTTCACTTCTCGTTTACGTTCTATGTTTATGTCAAGTTGGATTATTTGCGAGACATTGATAACCTTCCATATCCAAAGGAATCATACCTAGGATGTGGCTTCAACAGAGTATTAGTGGTTTAACAACAATAGGTGTTAGTTAATTTGGTGAGATTGTCGAATTCTATTTTTTTTATGGAACTGGTTTACATTATTTTGCCGATTTGGATGAAGGTGTTCAATCTGGATTTCAACATTTTCAAAACATGCTTTTGTCAGTGAAATCTGAAAAGCTCGATGTTATGGCATATCAGCAGCGATACACATGCAGCTTTGATTGATTGGAGATGGAATACTGTCGAAGCACATTCACGGGGAGAAAGCGTCCCCTCATCTTCCTTCCACATCCCCACTTCGATCGCTATTCGCAAACTGGGTTTCTAATAATTTTGCACAGACAAATTTAGAACCTATTTTAATTGTGCAAGTTTCCCATAATCAGCCAGTACAAGTTAAATGCCGTAATTGCTTCAAGAAATTTAGACACTTGTTTGTGAAGCAATCTCGATCCCTTCCCATCGCCACCCAATTTACAGCCAATCAGCACCAGTCCTTTACGATTCTCGGGGTTCCAAGGTGGTGCTAGACATCGAAGTAGTCAAAAATAAGTATCTGATTCATTTTTTTTAATTACAGCAGTGTTCAAGACACTTCAGAATAGAAATGTGTTGAGCTGCAACACAAGCAGCCTTTAAAATTGAAAAATGATGAATTGTCTGAGATTTTAGTTGATGGTGGATCGTTCTAGGATTTTCATTTACATGCAAATAGTAATGATGAACACGTGACTAATTCTTTCGAAATTAATATTATTTGAGATGTAAAATTAGAGCTTTGTTTTCAAATCATTCAATTTTAAACATCAGTGCTGAACAATGTAAGTTGTCTTGTAGAGAACATAAGTGAAGCACGAGTTTTATGAAGTTTTTCTACCGATAAATTGACAAGAATGTTGTCAATTTCAACTATTGAAAACAACAATTTTGGTGTCCTTGGATAGTAAGCAAAAGCAACCCGTGTTCGAATTTTTAAACTTCGCAAATTGCAAATGTGGCGTTGTTGGATCGGATCCCTTCCACCATCCTTTTTTCAAAATGATGAAGGCAACAACGAAGATAAATGCCTTCGTGCTTCGGATAGATGTGGAAGAAGAAAAGATCGTTTTTCAACGTTGCTTTGTAAAATTGGATAAAATGGCGTCATGCGTTCCAGGAGGATTTGGTTAACCCCATATCCCAATGCCTGTCAATTTGGAGCAACATTACGGCAATGCTTTAGTTCGATAATTTGTGAACTGAATAGATATGCCTCCTTATAGAATAAAGGCAGAACCGATTTTTGGATCAGTATCTATTTAGAAGTTGATTAATTGACAAGCTTTCTCGAGGAAAATCTTCTGATACTAGAATCCTTAAGTTGGCAGAATTCTGATCAAATTTGTTAACAATGGTGTTCGGCGTAATGCACTTGGAAGACATTCGAAGGTACTTGGCCTTAACTGCCGCTTTTCCCTTTCCGCCTGATCCAAGACTACTACTTCAGCGTTCTTGTCCATTTCCACCAGAATCACGCTCGCCATCACCCACTCCCACCTCGACGAAGCGTAATTCATCAGCGTCTTCTTTGTCAGACAATGTCTCTTCACCTTCGTCAGTGTCCGATGAGCCACGAGAACGTACCTTTTCATCATCACTGTCCGATGACGAAGAAGATGAGCCTGGTAAGCTTCCATTTCAAACAGCGATTTTAGGGTGATTTTGCAAAATATTTTTTTAATTCACCTTTGGTCGGTGTTGTGGTCTGTGGTTGCATATTGACTTGAAGTTGTTACTCCCCAATCCATCCTAAGCTAACATTCGTGTTTCAAAAAATTGTAAAATTATGTTGGTAAATATTCACATAGTACAATGTCAAGTGTATTTGACATAATTTTTGTAACATAACCGTCATTACCGCCAATGCTACACACCGGGGCTCCGAGCTTGTCTTTTTCTGATCCAACTTGTTCAAATGCTGTGCAGTATTTTCAAATTCTTTATTCATGACATGGTTATAGTTAGTAAGGGGGTGATATGGAAGATAATTTAACTCGAAAGTGCCCTATTATGTTAAGCTTGCATTTTTGCAACCTAAAGTTTGGATAGCGGCTTCATGGATTTACTGCGTGAAAGGAGGGCTACGTGGGGAAAATTTTGACGCAGAATAGTTTGCGGCTGTTTTTTTTATACGAAGCATCTACTTTAGCAATCTATCTGACAATTTCCAACCTTAGCTACTTCGAAAATATTGTTCTGCCCTAGAGTACAATTTTCATGTTTTTGCAGCAGACATTTCTGATTTCGAATAGCCGACCGATCTTCTCCTTTCAACCATATTGTATCTCGTAAAGGTTGACTTCAACTGTCATGTCACCGTAAAAGTGACATGACATGATCCTGTCTAGAAATTGATTTGAAAGAATTTTCAATGTCAACAGGAACTACCACCTCAATTTGAAGACAAGACAGTGCTATTGACAGCCTGAGCTTCCAGCGTTTTCCTTGAGATGCAATTCTTTTGAGAAAAAAATAACGAAAAAAAATGATCCCTTTATGATCTCTAGCCATCATCTAATTTTAGACTCGAGAGACGGAACGCTTGAGTTTTAATGAGTTTTTCAGTGACGAGGACGACGCTGCGGTTTCCTTACATCTTTTTTTTTCGTTTCGTCGACAGTGCATGTGAGGTTGTCAAAGATTTCTTTGTAATTTGAGATCACTTTGGCCATGTTCGAGGGCTAGGGGTATAACTCGTTTGTCAATATCTGTTGCCTTTGCCTCCTACACCTATAAATAAACCATTTGAATTTGGCCCTAGTAGGAATGGAGTACTTAAAAAAAGTGCTTTCCCAATGCTCATAACTTGACAAGTGTAAATGAACTCGAATTTTTTGAAGGAAAGATGGTCCTTAAGAAATGCATCGTAAGCGCATTGTGAAGTGCATCTGGAAGCGTCGGCGGTAAGATGATGGTAAAGAAACCCGTTTTTTTCTTAAGCTGAATAGGTTAACTGCCAAACAGGAAATTTAGTTCTCGTTTTGCTAGTACTTTGGAAGCATTTCAAGAGACAGTTCCCTTTACTAAAGACATTTGTCATCGAATTCGGAAGTCTTGAACCAAAAAGTTTTCAAAGTTAAAAAAAATAGAATTTTTAAGTCAGGAAGCCGTTGGTTGGTTGGTGGAAAGTGATGAAGGGGTATTAATCATTTCCGTTCACTACCTTGCCGCACCACTTATTTTGATTCACATCTTGAAATATTAGTGTAATTGAAAAATGAGGAAATATTAGTGGTAATTAATCATAATTATTATAATTATTTTCTTCACAGACCTGCAACAATATGGTGAAGTAAATCAATTGGGCGGAGTGTTTGTAAATGGCCGACCTCTTCCCAATGGCATCCGACTTCGTATTGTCGAATTAGCTCAATGCGGTATCCGTCCTTGCGATATTTCGAGGCAGCTTCGCGTCTCCCACGGTTGCGTTTCCAAAATTTTGGCAAGGTAGACCATTTTTCTTTTGGTTAATTTGACTATATTAATGTTAAAATTTTTTAAACTTTACTTAATGCTTCATGTAAAAGAATACTGAAAAATCTACTTGACGGTACGAGTGCGCTTTAATATTTATGTTTACGTATTACGTTACAGATACCATGAAACGGGTTCAATTCTTCCCGGAGCAATTGGCGGAAGCAAACCAAGAGTCACTACACCAAAGGTAATGGCCATTAAAATTATGCGTTTGTAAAGTGCAGAGTTAAGATCTTTATAATTAGCGTAACCAAGATTTCGACACGCCGAGGCGAGGGTTGATTTTCATGTCCTTACCAATTTACACATTCTTTCAGGTGGTTAATTACATAAAAGAACTGAAAGTAAAGGATCCTGGGATCTTCGCCTGGGAAATCCGTGAGAAGCTTCTGAATGACAACGTCTGCGACAAGTACAACGTTCCCTCTGTGTCGTCCATTTCTCGAATCCTCCGAAACAAGATCACAGGTCATCATATAGGGTCACAAGGTCATTCTGGCCCGGGCTACCAGCAGTCAGGTCTCAAGACTCCGCCCCTTTCCCACGGTCATAGTCAATCAGAACTCTCTCCCGTCCCAGCGCACTACGGTCAGAAACATCACGTGGCGGCGACTGCTGCCGCTTGTGCTGCCGTGTACAACTCAATTTATCCGACATACAATTCCTACCGTCATCAAAATTCCCCAATTAGTCAAGTAAAGACGAAGAATATATTTTGTTATAATTTGTTCACCCATTATTTTTTACAAGAGTACTAACTTGTTTTTTTTATAGAATGGAAATGGTCTCATTAGTCCAGTGTCACCACCGGCGCCCTCACCGATGGCCTGCATAGTATCAATGGCATCTAAATTTCATTCTCCAGCGTATCCTGGTCCACTAGCGCTGAACTCAATGGCAAGTACACAAGCGATGAGAAACGGAGAGGTATGGCCTGATCATCCCGAATTCATGGGTTCCAGAAACGGAACTACTGACTTTAGACATTCACACCATCACCAGCATCCAGTAAGTGTGCGACGACAGTGGCTTGACGATTAAGTACTCCAGCAAGCAGTATTTCATTGTCCCTTTTCATTATAGGTTCACTTACCAGATCCAGCGACAGCGGCGGCCGCAGCAGCCCAAAATTATAATTACTACATGTACCTTCAGAGCTGTGCCTCCCATAATTCAGGTACGAAGTCTTCCTCGCCGTCAATACTTCAAATGCCATCAGCCGGAAGCATGATGGCCATGTCCAGCGTCCTGCATGTACCTCAATAAGTCAAAGCTACCAATACATCCAATACTTGCCCATACATCACTAACTCCTTGCTCTAGTTTCCATATTTTTGTACTCACTCGAAGCAATAATTAACTTGTATTCGAAAGAATGTATCTCAATTGCAAATGTTGACGGAACAATAAAATCATATACACATGATATAATGCTGGTTCTCGTGTCAAAGGTCAAAATGGAATTTCAAATTATCTTTCATTCACATAAGATATAAAACTGAGGCGTTTGTTGCAAGAAAAATCCGCGAAAAATTCGAACTTCAAGTTTATGGTTTTGGTTTGGTTTGGTAAGGAAGGTTGCAGATGGATATGAAATAAATGATGCACAAAAATATTAAGCAATTTTGTGAGTAAACCTCTAAAGATTTTAGAAATATTGATGAAGTGTTGATGAAAAATATTTTCAAATTAAAAAAAGAACTTTGATATTTTTTTTTCTGAGTTTCAAAAACGAAAAGTTTGTTCAAATGCATGTTGAGCTTTGCGTGCATTCGTCGCTGCAGTTCAGTGCCCAGCATTGTCTTCGCTTTCTGCGTAGGGTACTGTTTCTAATGTAATTTTAATTTACCAAAAAAAGAAAGTTAAATTGGGGTTTTGTTTACAAGTTTAATTACTCAATTATTGTAATTAGTTTAGTAATTAGTTAGTGATTTCCTTGTGAGTGAAGTGTATCGTGGAGTCGCAAACAGAAGCATGTCGTTTTCCAGTCAACTATTGTTAGCAAGGAGTTCAAGGACCGTATTAAAATTCCAGACCGGTAAATTGCTTAATTATTTTAAATTAAAATTAGTGGCAATGGCCTTACATTTGTCAATCTTTAGCCATAATTTTAGTCGTTAAACAAAACGTTAAACGTTAATTATGTTGTTGTAGCTGCTGGTGTAAGCCTATGCCTCTCACGGACCATTTCAACAACGTCTCCCGTCGATGGAAAGAAGAATTTCCGTCAGATATTTCTCGCAAACAAGCGTGGTACCCGAATATATAAAGAGAAAAGGGCTAAAGACCCGGACTTCTTACCGGATATTCCTATATACAGTAAGTTTGACGACGATCGTTGGCTGTATCGTCGATGTAAGCTAATCATCAGTTATGTTGAAATCTTGATACATCTTATTGTCATTTTAGCCGATGTCAAACCGCCTGGCTACCGGTATGGAAAAGATTTTAAAATTGTACCGGAAATGATTCCGGAACTCATTGTACCTGACCTGTCGGATTGTAACGTAAGTCTACTTAAGAGCTACCTCTTGCTTCAACCAGTTCAACCTTCGTATTTTAGTTAGTATGTATTTGTTGTTTATTTCCTGTTAAAGTTGGTTCGTTTGTAGTCAGCCTTTTAATGAATTTAAGAATTCGTTATTTCTGTTTATTGAAATGTTTTGTGTTCGTTTTAAGTTGTGGTATTTTTCATTTAAGCTAAAGCCTTACGTTACTTATCGTGCAAATGACGTTACTCAAGAAGAATTCACAGCAAAATCTCTCTTCTCATTTGTGTATGGAGACAAAATTAAAAAAGATTTCGAGTAAGCACTCAAGAACTAAACTAACGATTTCATATTTAAAGTTCATATTTTAAGAACATTTGTTACTTATATTAGGAATGGTCGTATAGATGGTGCTGGACAGCCGCTTGAGCCGTCGCCAGAGGAAAATCTATATGCAGAGCACGCTTACCTGGAAGCACGTAAAACCGGATCAGATATCTTTAGTGAAAGAGTACCGGAACACTGGGAATGTTTAAATTTAAAAAAGAGCTAGGTTTCTTCTTAAAATGGTGACATCAAAAACTGAAAATAATCTCCGACATTTCACATTTGGTTTTCGTACAATTGTTTCGTAACTAGTTTCAGCAATTTTGATGAACCTCGCGAATTCCACTATGCACCAAACGTTTAATTCGATATTTTCATCAACATGAATCCGCAACTTTGACTAATTAAATTAACTTACTTTACATTCAAGGTTACGTCTAATGTATTATTTCCTATCAGACTCTGAGCATGAGTTATCCACCAGGAAGTATGCTACAAATTTGAACTTGTACTAAAATAAACATAGCCTGCCTGGTGTCTTGTAAATTTGCCAAGATTATTGCTACAGCATGAGCTTCTTTTATCTAAATTGTTAGAAAGAGAAGCTGCCTTGTGGATGGCGAAGAAGTTATAAGTAGCCAGCCTTTCGAGGAAGGGTACATCTTGTACTAAAATGACTAGAAAATTGATGAGTTTACAAGGGACGGGTTTAGGATCCCGTGGTGGGTGAGGTGTCCATCTTGTCCTGGGGTGGTGCTACTGGTGGGGAGGTCTCTTCTGGAAGATGCATGTTTTGATCCCAAGGGTAGGGATTGAGTGAAGACGACAAGTGGCTCATTTGGGACAACAAGGGACTCAGCCTGCTGAGTGAGGTTTTGGAGTCTGCCAATTTACAGTCACCCAATGTGACCGGAAGTGATTGCCAAGCAGCATCGGTGGAGGAAAGTCTTGCCTCGGCTTCCAGCTTTACACACTCGCTGGACTCGTCGTCCTCCTCATCTTCTTCTGCATGGACATGAAGACGAGATTCCTCTTCCGATATAGGCCGAAAGACGCGATGTTCATGTCCGAGCGAGCTTTGCGCCGCGCCACCACCGGGTAGTGGTGGAAGGACTATGGGCTGTTGTTGTGCCAATTTGTAGGATTGTTGGCGTAATACTGCTTTCCTAGAGGAATCAGTGTCGTCCAGTTGCGATAGCTCTGCAAAGTATTAGGTTGCCTTTTTGAACGTAACATGAAAATATTATTTTGAGTTTATTCTGGTTTTCAATTACTCATTCAGTATGTCGAATTATTGTGCAGTTGTTCTTACCTTGTTCCATGCCTCCGGCGCTGCGTCTGTTTTGCAGGCGCAGCGTCATGAGCTGACGATGTAGTTGTGACGAAGTAGCACCAACCTCTGTGCTCAATCCCGTTGTCGTCAACTGACTATTCCCGCTACTGCAGCCAAGGCCTTGATCTCTAGCCAGCCAACTCATTTCGGGTAACATTTTCCAAGATTCTGGAAGACTCGGCCTCTTCGCTGGAGAGCAGAGAATGTTCAGCGGCAGATCAGCGACTCCGCCTTCTCCAGCGCTGCCTTCTTCGTCTGTATCCAGATCTCCTCGATCTCGTCCTACCCAAGTCGCAGTATCCATTTGTGCCTTGTCAGCCAACTCAGCCACGCCTCCAACTCTAGCCCCGCCCTCAAGCTTAGTTGTAAACGGCATAAAACGCCTTCCAACCAAACCGTCTGAAGCCCTCCGGCCAAGTCGAAATTCCGTAGGCGATCCTTGAAAATAGAAAGAAAAAAAATTATGAAACGTGTTGAACAGTATAATTTTAAAATATTTATAAAAAAAAATTTTTTTTGTGAAAATGAAATGAAAATGATTATACCAGGAGCGTGCGCTGGCGGAACCCAGAGCCTGTCCGCTGTGAGACACGGTCCAGGTGACAATGGCGATTCCGGGCCGACAATTGAATTTCTTCGTTCTTCGCTTCGAGTATTTCCAGCACCGCCGGTACAAGATGGCAATGACGCTGCGAGACCACCGGGTTCCCAGGAACTGTCCCAACTGCTCAGCGTAGTTCCGCTTCCGCTCACACTCTCCCGAGGTGACCCCGAAGTCTATTATTTTAATTATAACAAGCTGTAATGTTTACTGCTAAATTCATCACGTTGTTTTGGATTACTTCGAAGCTTATGTGTACCTGCGACAAGTCCGTGCTGACCAAGACGCTCGAACTTGTACTCCCACCAACAGGCCACTTCCACTCGCTTCGTTTTGATGGCAAAATTCCAGAGTCAATTGAAGAACTATGCGTACTGAAAGCACAGCTCAGCTCGGCATCCCATTGGCTGTCCATATCGGCCACGCCTTCATCAATTGAACTTGTTTGAGAGGGCCCACCGTGTGAAGGCCGAGTGGGCTTCCATTTTCCACTTTCGGGAACGCCACCTTTATGGAAAACTTTCATCAGTCATGATTTCTAGAATATTAGGAAATCTGAAAACTCATAAGCTATTACCTGTGGCAGTTGGAAGCTGGGCAAAAACCGCATTTGCGTCAGCCGATGTCCCTGGAACCATTTTCCGCATTGCATGTTCCGCAATTGAGCTAGGCCTCCTCGGAGTCCTTCGGCAGGTACTTGAGTCTGTTGAAAGCATTCTGACTGCAACTGGAGGCCCACGCCCTTCTGGACGATGCTGCCGAAGTCTCTCGAGGAGGAGAAAGTATATTGCTGAGTGATGATCGTAACTTTGCTGTCTCAGAGACTGGTAAAGGATAGACATTCATTAGTATTTACTAACCTCCATTGTTTGCTTTATTTTTACCTCTCTTGTTCGCGAAGAATCGATTCCGAGGCTACTCATGAGTCTCAGGATTTGTTCATTCGGCTCTGTAATTATGTCAGGTACGAGTCCAGGATCCAAGTATTGCTTTGGATTCACTGCGCTGGGAAGAGGGTGTCCAGGAGTTGGTAACAGTCTTGGCTGCCCATCCGCTTGCATCCAACGATGCCTCTTGATTTGTTCGATTGAGAATCGACGAGACGGATCACGAACCAGCATTTTCCGTACAAGTGACTCGCAGTCTAAAAGAATCGAAACTTAAGGTATTTGTCGACCACCTTTCTGGAAATAGCATAGTTGGGGGAAAAGGGCATTAATAATTAATGAAATTTATTTTGAGACGTCAATACCTGAACTCATAAAATAAGGAACCCTGTAACGAGCGGAGAGTACTCGATCGCGGAGAGCGGGTAGCGTAGGCGCGTCGAATGGCAGTGCACCGCAAACCAAAACGTACAAAACAACGCCTAGGCTCTGGAATTTAATGAGAAGGAAACGTATATGGATTATTTCATTTGCTCAAATTAATTGCAGGGTGGACATGCCTGACCTTTGAAATCTGACACATTGTGGTTTATTTGTATGGGAGAAAGCGAATTATTGATTCAAGGACTTTAGTGCGGTGTTTCATGAGCCACCAGAGAGGAGTAAACAGTAAACCTACCAATTATTTCTTCAGAAAGTGCAAGGCCAGGCCTTAATTGTGATGTTTGCTTCTTACCCAAATATCCACTTCGGGACCAGTGTACTGGCGTCCTTCGAATACTTCTGGGGCAGCATAGGGAGGTGACCCGCACCACGTAGACAAAACCGCTTCCTGTGACCACCATGTACTGAATCCAAAGTCTGCCACCTTCAGCGTCCCTTCCATGTCCAGCAAAAGATTTTCTGCCTAGAGACGCATAACTTTCAGACTTAACTAGGACATGGTGGACGTGTTTTTTTGGTAAAATTGAAATGCTCACCTTAAGGTCCCGATGTACAACACCTCTGCGATGGCAGTACTCTACGGCTGAGACGACCTGCCAGTAGAGCCTCCTCGCCGACGGTTCAGGTAGTCGGCCATGCTGAGCAATATGATCTAAAAAAAATTGTTTGAAATAAGTCTTTGATTGACATTCGTGATGGAGAGCTAGCCCCACAAGGCAACATTTTGTGCTGACTTATTAAAAATGTGCTGCACGTGGAGAAAGGGGAAAAGAGAAAGTTTTGCGTCATCAAAAGCGTTGGATGGGGAGAGAGAAGAATTGTTTTAATTATTTTTGCAAGCTTGGAATCGTATAAAAATATTCTTTCCAAAGTGGGTTTTGATTGATTATAATTAGAGTTAAGATGTCATTTGGCAGAGATGGTGGAGAAGGGTGGAGCGTTATTGGGGAAAAGCATTGAGGACCTTTGGAAGGGGTTCTTAGACTTGTTTGACATTGTGATACCCTCTGCTGAGCGAAGTTCTTATAAGAGAAAGTGAGATTTTATGGAAATGTCCTTTTCATTACGGTAGTCGTTGATTATAGGTTGAGATTAGTGGATGCATAGGAGGAATGACGCAAGTGCTTCCGTCATTCCTACATCCAACTTAGTTGGGGAAGCCGAAGAAATTCATCGATCGAGGCCTATGAGCTAAGTGGAACACCTAGGAAAGCTACATCTTTTTCGATTTCTAGGTTCTGCCAACTCGCACTTGGAGCAGATCTGCGTGGGATGCTTGATTCAGAAACTTGAGAATAAAGCAGGGTTAGCGAAGCCTTTACTTCCCCTCATCCTCAGGGGAGGCATTTTACTCAGAATTCAAGGTATACCCATCCTACTTTCACCACGGAAAAACCATTAAGTTAAGCACTTTGGCTCGGAGAAAGCTTAGCTTTCGGGAAATGAGTCAGAAAATGGAACAGTAAAGGAAACGAATGTCGCTAACATTTTGGAGGTACATGCAGAGCAAACGTTACGCTAGTTATTTTTGCAGATTGATCTTTTGGTGTAATACCGATAGATTCCGTCATTCTCAGTTTAGTTTTGATTTTATGGGAATGGGAGCTAGATTTTACATTATCATTTAAAAAGTGAATTCTTATAAGAACGACAAACTTCAACCAGATTGGTTACCCTTTGTAGTTTTTTTTTTACTAATTTTTGAGTTCTTCCTGACTGATGCAATGGTAATGTAATACCTACATTTGTTGAGTCTGGAAGTAAAGTTGGTTTTTGTTATTTTGCTATACTAAGGCTAATGGAGAAAACAAGATAGGACTTTCTCTGTATTTTCTCATTAGCGTGAAAAAGTTGTCGCTACTTTATCTTTCTAAAAAAAAAGAACTGGCTCTATGCAAAATCAAAGCTGCGCTTATTCTCGAATCTATAGTATTCTCTTAAAATATTTCTCAAAAATCTTACCAAAGATCTCCCCTTGATGCGCATACTCCGTGACAATGTAAAGCATGTTCTTGGTTTCCATTACCTGTGACCAAATCGAATTCAATTGTTAACTTCATTTCTTTGCCTTTAAATGGAGGTGAAAGTGCTGGGATTAGACGTATAAAAATTCAATTAAGGAAGGGAAAGCCACGTGGGCAAAGTTCTTTGAGTTCCTTTCACTTTGGAAATGAAGCTTGACTCATTTCTTTCTTTTTGCATGCTGGAAGTACTTGTTTCTGGAGTCTATTTTTAAATCAAATGTTGGCAATAGAGTGAAAGCGTAGGGAAGGAGTTAATTGAATTTCCTTTGAAGCACTTACTTGGTATAAGCGAATAATGTGGGGGTGATGAAGCTTTTTTAGAACACGGACCTCCCGGTAGGCTCTCCGAAGATCAGCCGCCCCTAATTGAGTCTTATCAATAATCTTAATGGCAACCTGTAATTCAAACAACAGGTATCGGTTGAGCATGGGTCATTTGTTTACTTTTCATTCAGCAGAAAGTGGTCTCAAGCACAGACTGCTATTCGGATTTGTCACCAGCAACTCGCAGGTTACAGTAGAAACATAATCATAAACAACCTCCGGATAACGAGTAATTAATACACAAATTACCTCCGTTTTCGTTAATCGATGACGTGCGAGTTTGACTACTGCAAAATTCCCTTTTCCAATTGTTTTTTCAATGTCGTAAAACCCAACGCGGATGGGTGTTTTCTTGTCGGTCATGTTCAGAGTGGTTCTATTGGTGGCGCTTCGAAGGCAATCTTCCCACTTTCACCGTACTTTCCACCAATCATTAATTAAAAAGAGTCTTTGCTGGAGCGTGGCGTTGATTACCTTACTAAACATTGTACAGAGGCTATATTTCACAAAGAGTTGTAAATACTGAACACTTTCGTAATATGGAAACCTATCGTTGCTTGTATTTCTAGAAAAGAGTCATGGATCACCACCCGTCTACCTTTGACTCCTTATTGTCCTCAGTTCCATTCTATAAAAATGAAAAGGCTATCGCTGCCAAACTACTTCCTTAAACATAGGGAAATGGCTAACGATATCTTAACTATTGCTACCATGAGTAGCACAATAGGAAACTGATAAATGAGATCCAGATGCTCAGACGCATAACGTCAATCTCCCAATTCTCAAGTGCTCCACTTCCATTTTGTCACCTACGAATCAGGTATAATAATGTTTACATTTAAATACTATCTCACAATGTTCCCCTGTCGTCTGCTCCGCAATGAAACGCTCAAAACTGCTGGATAACGCACAACGCTGCCACTGACTCACTGATCTCAATCGAGAACCTGACCTTGTCCTTCTTGGCTCACAACCAATTAATATTCAAAAACATTCAAGAGCACTAGACCAAATCTACCCGTTCTAATGCTGCACAAACTAACGCTTATTTCCGTATACAATCCTCCATACTTCCCATTCTAAATTATAACTATCTTCCAAATCTAAGGACTCGTTAGTACAAACATTGTGGGAAGAGTGAGTCTACTTTCACCGGATGTTGCTCATTGAAAAATTCTTTTCGAATTCAATTCTTCGTAATATAAGAAGCTGTGAATTGCACAAGGTCCAATGCAGCGATTCTTTCCTAATCAGGGAATCTGTGATCGCTTCAGATTATAATCCAGCCTCCGCACGTGCCAGATCCTCGCTACTACTTTCCTTATCACAAAATTGTGTTTGAGAGAAAGTTATGGGAGCGACATGTTGGCCAATGTGAGTCTGTGCTTTCTCTTAGTCTTTACACTTAATTCGATTCTGATTTGTTTGGGAAAGGTCAATGTCAACAACAGCCACTTTTCACTGTGGTGTTTTGAGTAAGTTGGAGGACCGTGGCCGTCCGAAGTGCGAGGCGTCCAATGGGAGACTAGTCGAGAGTTTGAGGGGGATTGCGGGAGAAAGGTCGAGCTGGAAGGGCTGGAAGGGTGTTGAGAGCTCTGGGTTGTTGGAGTAAGCGTAGTAGTAGTACGCTTTGACGATCGTAAGCCTCGACCTACGGATTCTGCCCTAGACGGAGGCTCAACATTTCCCTTTGGCAGAGGTTGGGGCGACTGTGCTTGGGAAAGGTAGGACCGTGGGCCAAGGAGGGGAAGACGCTCAAGTGGGAAGGGGAAATGGACAGGGAAGGCTTCTTTGGTGGATTCTGACGCAAGAGTTGACGTGGACGCCTACGTCAGAGAAAGTTCCTTTTTCTTCCTCAGAATGTATGAAATCGTTAAAGTTGTCAGGGCTCTGGCCCACATCCATTCCTCTTTCTCTTGCCAATCCCAATAAAATGTCTAATATCACCGATTCAAAATACTTTCGTTTTCCAGACCTTCTGCTCTATTTTACCAAGGCTATTCCTTTGAGCTTTTCCTTTTAACGCTGATAACTTTACCACTTTCTTGAAAGACGTGGATGACAGGAGGAGGCTTTATGAAACGTAGCCAATAATGGGATCGGGAAGAGCGGAATTACGCTGAAGTGAGTCGACTTGACACCTAAGAGCGTCATTGCACTGATATACATACGTATGAGAATGAAAACAAAACGATTGATTTTGAAGGGCACGACCTAAACGGAAAGCAGTCGCTGATAAGGGGACGCTTTCATATTTTAATTTCCTTTTGAATTACCATATCTTTATTTAGTTGTAAGAGCGGTTTTGTGCTAAGATTTAGAAGTCAAAGGTTATGAATTGAATAAGTTCCTCCTGAAGAAAAGCCGTAGAGGAAAGCAATACTTACGCTTATACAGGTGTATAGACAAATAAAAAGAATTTTCATCAAATAAAATTACCAGATTGCAAATTACAATTACAATCCCTTGTTTTGAACGCATTAAAAATACAAACTTATATTATTCATTAGATTCATTACATCTCAATCTCAACTCGACATTTTATTTGAAGTCAAAGTGAAACTAATTACAAGCCAAGTAAGGCAATAGCCTAAAAAATAATTTTTTAAACAACGATTCAACCATTGTTTCATCTTTTGACCAGTCTTTTTTTTATCAAATAACAATGGAATACTACTTGTAAATACTTTCAGAGAATTGATAATTTTATTTGTCACAATTCAATTGGGGCATTTATAACTCGTTGGGAAAACCTAATTTTCTCCATACAAATACCTAACGTGATGATTTGAGGAAGTGAGTAGGAGTGAGGTGAAGCAGATCCCTTGCACATTTCTACCACTTTAAATTGTAGAGAATATGTTGAAATGTAGAATTGGAAGTGTGAAAGGGATGAATTGTGTTACGATGGTCCTGTAAGAGGGAGACTCCACTAATTGTTGAGATAAAGTCCAAATGTAGTGAGGGATAGGTGCCCTTGGATGGGACTTCCATTCACACATTTCGTCAACTTTGCAATTTGTGTCTCTTTGTGACTTGTAAATTTGCAATTGTGAATGTGTGGGAGGAGCGAGGGCCCTTGAAGGAGGTTGAATGAATGAAGGGATGAGTGACGCAACCCTTGACTTTCTCTTATTCTCTCACACCAACATTTTCTAAATTGCTTTCACCACCCACCTCACCTTCATCTATACCCTTAAACCCACTCATTAGGCCCATCAACGCCACTTCAAGGACCCTTCTACCCCCCATCCCCTACTACCCTTCTCAAACATTTACAAATACGATTCCCCCCTAAAATTACAAACAATTCACAAAAGTAATGTGGACCAGCAACAGCAACACGCACACTGTTTCGTTTACAGAGTATGAAACATGACTTGCGATTCGCCCGCAAATTGACAAGTTAGAAAATTTCACTCCCAAAAGTGTCCCCCTGACACTGCAATCCAACCTGTGAATTGCATTTCATCTTCTCATCTCTATGCACGTAATGATTAATTTCTAACAATATAACGCCAAGTTATTCGTTTTAGAGGTAAGAAAATTTAGAATAGGGAGAAGAAGTGAGGTTACTTCGAATTTACGATTACGATTAATTAAGAGAATAATGTGGTTTAAAAGGTTTGCTCAGCGTTTTGCAAAGGGCAAAAAACGTGAGAATGGTAAAGACTGGTGTTGGGGGAAATTGAGCTCTTAATTCCATCATCCCTCTCAGCTGGTATTTGGGAGACAACTAATAATAATACGAATAAATAAGAACAACTGAATAGTCTATTTTTCTCTTTAAATGTTTTGAACTTAACTTATTAACAGTTACTTTAAATTAACGGCAACAATAACAATTTAATGGAAATTGGGCCTTTGATTCCGATTGGCTGTAGAAGAGAGATCAAGCACTTTGCATGATAGATAAGACAAAATTCAAGCGGAGATTAACATTTGACATTGACAAGTCAAGTATTTCTGGCACTGCCTTCTGTTAGTGTCAGTTTCAGCTTCACTAGTCATCCATAGACAATTGGTTGGAAGAAATCAAATCAATTTGTAAAGGATACCACCATGGGCATAACAAATTTAGACGAACAAGTAAGTGATTAATAAAGTGACATTTAAAATAATTTACTAAATATCAAACTAAGTTACGTGCAAAATATTGCATACAATTAATTTCAATTTTCTATTCTTTAGTTTACCTTCTACGCTTCCTACCACCACGATCGCTTGAATAAATTGATACACGTGAGATTTTTACATAAAATCAGGGAGAACGAAGAAGGAACTAATGATTGATAGCCATTTCGTTATACAAAGATATTACTTGATTTAAATCTACAATACAATGTCACAGATCATTTGCGTTTGGCCGATCGCATGGAGCGCATTGGTTTTAGCCCAGTATGCATCCTTCGAGGTATCTCCCCAATTCCTGTCTTCAGTCTCCGCCCTTCATCCAATTAATGTGTCAATGTTGGTGGCAATGTTTTATGCTACGGCTTACATCCTGATGGACAAGAGGTAATCAGCGATTTTGAAAGATTATGTATTAGCGTCATCTCATTCTGACTGCGAAGCGTTCAACTTAGAAAATGTTCCTTCTAGAGCCGGGTCGTTGGCGGCCATACTTCTCGTCCTCTGTCTGTTTACCGGAAGGAAATTCTTTCTGGAGTCGGTCTCATTTACAGGGTTTCCAGCCTGGCAAGTGGCTGTCTCCATTCAGGTGGTGGCTTGGGCCTTGCAGGTAATGTTGTGCCAAGCTAATTTAAAACAAGCTAAAGTTAATCGCTGTAAGAGTCGAATTCTTATTTTTAACAGTTTGTGGGACATGGAGCTTTCGAGGGTCGTGCACCGGCACTTTTTGACAATCTGTTTCAGGCCGTTCTGTAATAATTTTTGACACTAGTTTACTGTGACCGTTTATGTCAGCAAGGTTTCAGTGTCGTTTTATTTCCTATAGAATGGCCCCCATGTTTGTCCTACTCGAGGTAATGTTTGCCTTTGGCTACCGCAAGGAATTCCAGGTCAAGATGTGGAAAAACGTTGAACGGGAAATCGCTAAGCTCAACGCTAAAGATCACAAGACGAAATCCAAGAAACGATAACTACAACTACAAGGTTTATTTTCAAAAGTATCAAACTTCCAGAATTGTAAACGACGTTAATAAATAAAGATTATTCATTCTCTGCTTGGTGCGCCGTACAAGTGATTTCTGAAACATACTAATAGCGAAACTACTTGATTAATTTACTTGGTTGGTTATTGGTGATTGATGATGGCGTAATGTTGTAAATTATTACTTGATTTCTTGAGTTGGTCAATATCTGTATGTGAAAAAGGCGGGAACAAGTTTGAAGTCAAGCAAATTTCATCATTTTGAAAAGAAATCGGTGGAAGTGCTTTCGTAGTTTAGCTTCAACAGCGTTTTGTTTCTCTAGTTGCCGATTCTTTCATTTTAAGTGTCAGTGTAATTGACTTTGGCTAAGAATTGGCTTGATTGATTAGTTAGTTGCACTGACCAGGAAAAGTTCGGTTCACAATTACTAATTAGCGACATCGACAAATTGTTAATTAAATTTGACCAACGTTCAGCCCCTTACCCACCGCTTACTTGAAACTGGAGTGGAGTCGCCTCTCCACTAATTGCCCTCAAGTTCTCCTCTCACCTTATTTACTTACACTGTCTGCTTTACTGTCAGTCAACAACTGAGAATACCGGTGGTGGTGGTCAGGAGGAGACCGGTTTGACACAAGAACAATATCTTAAGAAATGTTTCGATTATTAAATAAAGCAGTCCAACTAAATATACAGAGGGTAAGCTAAGCTAAAGGTTATTTATTGGTATTTAATGGTTACTGAACTGTTAACTAGGCTCTTGATTCTAATACCAAATGCTAAAATGACTTCTTTATAACATTGCCTTCCAGCATGGTGAGCACATCTCTAGGCATCATTACTCGAGGCAGCCAGGCTTCGTCGGCAAACTCATAGACAATATTCGCAATGAGTTTTCCAAGAACAAGGAAATGAAGGACAATATCGCTAAATTTCGAGAGGAGGCGCAAAAATTGGAAGAGTCAGAAGCTCTGAAGCAAGCCAGACGAAAGTTCCAAATTGTGGAATCTGAGGCAACAAAAGGTTCTGAAGTATTCAAGGAGCAGATGGACAATGTAAAGGAGAGATTACAGCAAGTTGCAGATTCAGCAAGCCAGTCAGAATTTGTAAAGAAGGCAGGTCAGTCTGCCAGTTAGAGTTAAAAGATTTCATTTAGTTTAAGCTCTTTCAAAGATTATATCGATGTTTCCTAATAACTATTATGGCATCCACACAGGCGAAGTAGGCGGGCAAATTGGCAAACAAGCACAGAATGTTGCTGACTCAATGGCAGAGCAAGGTAGCAAGCTAGCAAGCACTACACCATTTCGTGCTGTTTCTGGTGCAGCAGCAGTTGTTCGAGATGAACTAGTAGAGAGTAATACTGATCGAATTTATAAGCCTCCGGCCAAACTGAGGAAACGTGTTGAAACAACAGCCTCCGACGTAATTATTGAAGCGAACAATGAAGCCCTGGGAGTAGAGCTTCACAAAGACTCAAGGTTGGTTTCATACAATGTAATATTTTTGCAAACCATTTTCAACCCTTAACAATTTTACTGGAATATTTTTAACTTTTGTTTAAAGATTCTCTCAGAGCTGGGAGAAGTTCAAAGACAACAATCCTTACGTCAACAAAGTTTTAGACTGGAAGATAAAATATGACGAGAGCGACAACCCTGTTGTTCGGGCATCAAGATTACTAACTGAAAAGGTATACGCGCTAATATATGGTGATGATCTTTCTTAAGTTTAATTTATGCACGTTTTGTCATAGGTTTCGGATATAATGGGCGGTCTATTTCAACGCACGGAGCTGTCGGAGGCGCTAACAGAAATCATTCAACTGGATCCTAGTTTCGATAAAGAAAAATTTCTAAGACAATGCGAGCAGGACATAATTCCCAATATATTAGAGGCGTGCTGCAGGTCCGATCTTGCGGTAACATGAGATAATTTAAAACTTTAACACTTTAATATATCCCTCAAATGCATCCTTACTTCACTAGATCCTGGAAGACTGGTGTTATGAAAAGGCCTTCGCCATCATGGTTCAGCCCATCAAAGCCGCCAAGGAACTCGGAATGAGAATAGAAACCAAGGTCCTTGACATTTCGAACGTAGACTTAGCAATGGGCAGAGTGCTCGAACAGGGCCCTGTTTTAGTGGTGACATTTACTTCCCAACAAGTAAGTAAAAGAAGACAAAAAAATTAAATGATAAAATAATAATAAAAATTTCTGCTTAGGTGCAATTCGTTCGAGATAAGACAGGAAAGGTCGTCCAGGGGGATCCTGAAAGAGTGCTTCGAGTGAACAATGTTTGGGTAATGTGCCGAGACAGGACCGAACTGAATCCTAGAGCTGCATGGAGACTATTGGAGTACGCGCAGTCCTCTTCGGAACAATTAGTGTAGACCCTGCATTAAGCTTTAGCTACCTTAATAAAATAAAGACAGAAAATACGTGAAGTAATTTATAATTGATCTTAAATTTATCTTTGGGTTGCTTCATTTTCAAATTTCGTTTTCTTGAGCTATTTATGGCGGGAAACATTCAAGGAAGTCAATAATCCACCCACTTAAAAATGTAAAAAAAAACAATACATACATTACACGCACAGCTGACTCGCTGACTACCTACTGGCTTAAGAATTGTGTTGTATTAATAATTCTATTTCTAAATATTGAAATTAGTGGTTGACATTAATTAGCTCACCGTGCCCAAATCCTTATTAAAGAAGCAACAATTATTTGTTTTTATAAAAAAAAA
Organism: Bilobella aurantiaca; assembly: GCA_021029175.1. Classification (NCBI taxonomy): domain Eukaryota; kingdom Metazoa; phylum Arthropoda; class Collembola; order Poduromorpha; family Neanuridae; genus Bilobella; species Bilobella aurantiaca. The sequence goes on along the minus strand of VYYI01000032.1, from coordinate 48,809 downwards.
ATATTTTCTTTTAACTGACTGTTTAGTAATCAAGTGTTGTGTTATGCGATTGTGGAACAACCTGCTGTTATCCGCATTTAAAAAGGTTAGTAAAATGAATTATTATTCTGATGTATTAGTTTAGTCTAAAGGACATTAAAATCGAATTGCGAGAGGGTGGTTTCAAGGTTTCGCTCTAGTGAAGCGGTTACATGTCTACGGTGAGACGGGTACGACGCGGATGGAATTGCACATTGCACAGTCCCCACTTCGGTATCCTGGAGTGGGGAGAATTTCCCAAACAAGATTCCTGCTGGGAAATGTTGGGAAATTTTCCAAAACGGTTGGGAAAACTTTGATAACTTTTTGAAATTTCCCAATTTTTTTTTTGAAAAATTTCCCCAAAATACCTCTAGGAGATTAAAATTTTGAAAAATTTCCCAGTATCCTAGATACCAAGACTTTTCCATCCGCGGTACGATAAGAAATAATGTGTTTCTGATTCTTACAGAGCTTTAATAATGGAGGTGTTTAAGGAGGATGAAAACATGTATTTAAGTTTATCTACTGCGCCAATTCGATTTGAGCCTGTTTCGAAAATTACCAATGTATTCTACGACGATACAAACCAACAGGTAATTGTACCTTCGACTTGACCACCTTTGTATCACCGATTACGTATTGTATGTATTTGAGTAGGTATTCGCCGTGCGGAGTGGTGGCGCAACTGGTGTTGTGGTGAAAGGCCAGAAAGAATGCTTGAACAATACCTTCAGAATGGAAGACAAGGGGCCGGTGCAATCCATAAAGTTTTCTCCAGATCAGAACATATTGGCAGTACAGCGGACCAATCACTCTGTGGTAAGGTCAATTGCCTCTGTTTTATGACTGACGATGTGGAAAATTTTCTACAATAGGAGTTTGTCAATTTCGCCCAACCGAGGCCGGAGCTTTCTCAAGAATATTCTCAGAAATGCAGAAGTAAAAATGGAAATATTCTGGGCTTTATATGGATAGCTTCAAATGAAATCTTATTCATCACCAACGTAGCTTTGGAGTTGTATCAGGTAAGTTTCCACTACAACAATAAAGGCAGAAAGGAGGAGATAATATACTGTTTTTTCTTAAGGTGTTTCCGGAAAAACGCACTTTAAAATTCCTTAAGAGTGTTTCCATTGCTGTGGACTGGTTCCAGCATTCTCCAGAAAGTTGCATGTTGGTGGTTTCCTCGGCTGGGATTTTGCAACCTTTCCAACATAGTCCAGAGAATTTATTTAAGTTTCCCAAACTTGATGGTACGGTCGGCCACTTAAGCATAATCGCTCATTTGTCATCTCAATTTCTGGTTTGCCAGAGAGTACACCTCATAATTACTTGCATGTCCTTAGCCTCCCTTACACTCTTTTGGATGCGCGCGAACGACTTGCTTTAACTGTAAATTTTGGTGCTCAATTTGTATAATACTGACCCGGAGGTTTACGTTTCAGTTGATTTGGCAAGTGCTCCAAAGAATCAAAGTACGGGTCGCCAATGTTTTCCTGAACGTGACGTATCAATCGTGACGCTCTATAATCAGACGGCCGTTCTCATACTGCGTCATAAACCAAAGACTTCAACTGGCTCTGGGGCGGAAGTTGATGTCTACCTTCTGAATAAGTAATTTCCGTTTCAACGTGTTTGGGCTAGATGTTATTATTCATTATTGATTGAAATTAGGGACATTTCCACACCCAAGTCTCACGTCCTGAAATTGGATACAAGTGGACGTTTTGCCATCAACGTGATTGATAATTTAATTATTGTGCACCACCAAGCGTCCAAGGTTAGAAGTAATTAGCTGATTCATAAAAGCATTTTCCTAAATTGCTTTGTTTGCTTTAGACATCGATGCTTTTTGATCTACGACTCAATTGTGGTACGGATGGTAGCTCAACATATCACCAGCAAGTTGTGGTAGGAATGCCAATTAAGCCTTTTCATCTCCATTTGCCTCTCGAAGCATCACCTACCCGTGAAACCGTTGACATTGAGTGTGAATTGTGTGAGTAAAGTGTCTAAATGTTATATCATTAGCGTTGTAGTGATAGGAGGGTTTGTATCATTTTGTGCATGTTTTAGATTCTACCAACTGGGTAGTTTTCCAACCAAATGTGATTATTGATGCAAAATTGGGCTGCGTGTGGAACTTGGAGCTGTCGCTAGACCCACTAAAAAATTTAACTCCGGACAAAGTTCGCCTCGTGGAATTTTTTCTACAGCGAAGCCAAGGAAAGAAACAATTACTTAGTGTTTTGAAAGACTCCATACTGACACCTGGATTTACTGACTACCAAGTTGTGGCCAAGATCTTCGATATCCTCAATGAAAACTACAGGAGTTTTCTAAATGTCGAATTACAAAATCAGGTAGGAATAATGCACCTGCGGAAATACCAGTAACGGAAATTCGATAAAAGTCGAAATCGATATAAAAAAAAAAGTACTTTTGCAGATGGCCTTGCCAGCTTCTGGACGACTAGAAACTCTACGACCCAAAGGAGTTATCTTGGTCGACCAGCAAGACTTGTACACAAACATTTTCTCCAACTTTCAGCAAGCCGAAACTCAAGATATGACTGATGAATATACGATTTTCGTAATAATGGAGTACATTCGGTCTCTCACACAGTTCCAAATACCCGTGAATCATTATATCTACGAACTTGTTATCAATGCCATGGTCAGAAGGAAGTCATTTTACCAACTTCACCAGTTTCTAATGTGTCATGTTGTAACCGATTCAAAACCGTTGGCATGTTTGCTGTTGTCACTGGAAGGGGTATATCCTGCTTCGCTGCAGTTAGCTCTAGACATGCTAAAACGACTGGCCGTGGCTAATGACTTAATAGTAGAAGTTCTACTCAACAAACAAAAAGTTATAGCAGCTTTAAGGTCGCGGTTTTCTTAATACAGTTAGAGTTAACATTGAGTAATTTCCGTTCTTCTGGTTTTCAGGTTTGTTCAAAGCTATGGAAGGAGTGATTCAGTTCAAGCGAGGAAATTTTTAGACGCGGCAATGCGCACATGCGATAATGAAATATTCTTTGCTGTTTACAAGTTTTTTGAAGAACGAAACTATCGCTTAAAGGGAACGCTTGACTATGACCAGAATGAGATGTGCGGCATGTACGTCGATTACTTTAAGTCAATATTTGATTCAAATACAGCGTCTTATAAATCTGATGAAAATTAAACCAAACAGTAAATTCGCTTCTATTTCATCTTTGGGTTCATTACATTGTAATGAAGACGAGTTTTTCCTTCATAATTTATATAACTAAAGTGAGGACCACTTAAAAGTATACACCCAAAAGTAAACAAATTGTTTATTTTTCTCAAATATGGAGGGACGTTTGGTACCTGACTTTCTAAAATTTTAATTTACGCTAATAATTTTCTTATTTCTCAAATTCGTTTTAATTGACTTCGAAAATGAAGTCTAATTTTAATTCTAGAATATTAGCTCTACTTAGCCCCCCATAACCAAGTAACAATTATTGCCCATTTACCCCTGGAATGGAAACCAATTTGAGTGTATACTTTTAAGTGTTCCTGACCAAGTGTTCATGGAAACGAAAAACACAAAATGCGCACCAAAATAATAATAAAAATAATACAAAAGCATTTTGTATTATTCGTTTCCATGAACACTTGGTCCTGACTGTATCAGTTTTAAGCTTTAGTGGACCAGAATTTTGTATACCTTTAAATAAAAGGCTATTTAGATTTTTTTATTTCGTTGACGTATCTGACTATGGCAACGCTTCTTCATTGCGTAATAGCGCAATGGGGATCAGTGGAGTTGCGTTTAGGCGTTGCGCGCATATGCTCAAAGAATCATGGAGGGTCTTGCAGTGTGAAATCGGAAATAGTTATTACGGTAAAAGATGAATATTCAATGTCTATATTTGTTTCTTCTAAATCACTATTTAGCCAAAAGAATGAATTGTACTACCTAGGGATACGTACGTTTCGTTTCCAATTTGGAAACGGAAACGGAAGAATATTTTTTCTTAAAAAAAGGCGGGAAAATCGGTGAAACAGGTTAAATTGTACAACAAGCTATTATTGAATTTATGATGATGAATTTTATTCGATATAAGGCAAGCCCAGATCAACATGAATACGAGAGTATTGTAAAATTTACCAATTACATTAGTAGCTAAACAGCTAAACATAGCATAGTTTATTGAATTTATTTATCTCATACTTTCCTTTATACACGATAGCAAATACTGTCTTTCTACATATTTATTGATTTTGTTAAAAATCTCGAAATGTATACATTTGCATACATTCATACATTTCTAAATTGGTTAATTTCTTAAAGTAAAAAAAACAGGAAAACGCATTTTACTGCAATTCTTATGTTAAATAAACGCTTTGAGAGGCGTTGTGAATCCAGATTTACTTTATAAAAGGATTTTCCGAAATGTAAATTTTTTTTTGATGACAAATGTTTTAACGCATCATTAATTCAATAACTAAATTTTTATTTTTATAGATGATTAAGTATTAATTTTGAATTATGAATCATGACCATTTACTGTTTGACCGATTCATGTATAATCTCGAAATTCGGATGAACGTTCTAAGTCTTGAATAGAACTTCACGGGGGATGTCTGGAAAAGTGTCCTGCAGTACAGAACGTATCTTAGGGATTACATTACATTCGGTTTCATGCAAAAACTGTTTGTCCCATGAAAAATTTCAAAGTATTCCTCGAATTTTTCAAACTGATTTAGCCACAGATGGTTCGGTGAGATTTCCATCAGAGATTCTACGAATCCAAAGAGAATTAGACACAGACTGATCTGATAGATTTCGCCTTAAATCCGGGAATTACGTAAAAACACTTCTAGGCAATATATCCCGCCACATATTCAGCCCCACCTTCAGAAACTTGATCGAAACCGATATTTTCAAATGTTCGTTCCACCATGGATATGACAGGGTCAATATTTTGAAAAGTTAAATTTTCCTCGGGACTTGTATCATCTCGCGTGGGACGTGTAAGCAAAGCATATGAACAGGTGCTAAACTCATCATGAATTTTCTCCGAATTACTTGTGCCATTTGACTGGTGAAATTTTTTTCAGATTCGATTCGTATTTGAAGTGATTTATAATTTTGCTCTTCCCGAGTGTTTTTTTTTAAATAAAATAAAATGAAAACAAAACTTTTCGTATCTTTTACTAAATTCCCGTAGTCAATTTAGATGGGAGTAGGATAACCTTATAAAGGCAAACAACGGCGTCGCTCCTAGCGACGACGTTCAATAAGCCTTGCAAATATGTAAAGCCAAGGTGTTTTAAACAAGCTTCATAATAGTAAGGTGGTCCTACTCAGGCAAAATAGCTAGGGAGAATTTTGTCAAAGATACGGGACGTTTACGCTGAACTTTTGATCCGTCTCCTTGAGAGTTATAATAATGAGACAAAAATCATATTCTCTAACATTCCTTTTAATTTTTACAAAAATTCTGAAAATTCATGAGCATTGCTGTGTTTTTGATTCTGTGGTTTAGTTAACTAATTTCCAACAAATTAAGTAACTATTATCCTGACAAGCACGTCCTGGCTTTGATCAAAAATCCGTATCCACCTCCTTCCATAAGCCAAATTGTTCATGCTGGCATCCCTTTCAGATCTCCGTTCGTTCATTGCATCCGAGAGGTTATTAATTTTTCGAAAAAAGTCAGCTTCCTCCATTTTGTCAGGAAAAAGTATTTCAATGGCTTCTGCGACTTTTTTTTTGAAAAGAACTCAAATGCTGGCCTGGGATGCACTGTTTGCCTCGCACGTGAAGGTGTTTGTAATTAAAGGTAAAAGTCAACTTTAAATCCGAGTTTTTGGCCATTTGTCGTGCTGCTTCATCGGTGGGAAATAGGTGGACGGTGGACCGTATTTGCCGGTCATTTACCAGCGTTATCGCATCCCTGAATTGTACAACACCACCTACCCATTTTCAGATTCGATTCGTATTTTAAGTGATTTATAGTTTAGTTCTTCCCGAGTTTTTTTTTTAATAAAATGAAAATGAAAACAAAACGTCCCGTATCTTTTACTAAATTCCCGTAGTGTATTTAGATGGGAGTAGGATAACCTTATAAAGGCAAACAACGGCGTCGCTTATAGCGACGACGTTCAAAAAACCTTGTGTAAAGCAATATTTTACATTATGTTTTAATCATTATTTGGCGTTTGGTTGTTATGTTAAAGTAAGTTCATGGTTCAAAGTGACGAAATTTTTTTTTACTAGCGTAAGGATTTGGGGATAATGTTCCCCTCATGCTGCTACCAAACCAGAAACTAAGCTCCACGTATTTTTTTTCTCCTCTTTTTCACTTTCAATTTATTTGTCACGAGTGGAGCAGCCATTTAAGAAATTTCACCAGTTCATCCTTTCGCTTAGAAACCAACCAATTAAGTTTTTGCAAAATTCAAACAGATTCTTGAGAAGATTTCCTACTGGCCCCAGCATTTTTAGTATTGAATTCCATATCCCAGCGATTTCTGAAGCCAAGCCTTACGTAAGTCACTCTCCTTCCATTCTCTGTCCATATTTAGCGAACTCGAAAATTGGAAACATATGCTAGTCGAGTTAACAAACTTTTAGTAGATTTTTGCCTTTAAAAAAGACAAGAGATGTGAAGAAATGTGGTTGGTAACCCAGAGGTCAAGGTGTCATACTCCGCTGCTGCTTAACGTTGCCCTATGTAACTGATTAGTGGGGTGCTCTTATGGGTTGGGATTGGGAAGGGAATATGACAATTGGATGGAATGGAAGAACGCGTGTGACTGCGACGCGACCTAACCTTGCAAATTGTGAATGAAGGCAACGGCCGGAGCTCTAGCGGAACTGGAAGATCAAAATTTGCGGAGTATTACTAGATTAGTTCACCTTTTATATGAACTAGGAATTACTGGGGTATATTGATTGATACGTTAATACGTACACCCTCCTTCCTTGAACTCATAAATCCTTTGAATTTGAATTATTAATAAGTGGCTGATTTTTTTTTTAAGATTTGCCGCAACAATACTTTCGGTCAACTTATCGAGTTCTCTATTTCCTGCTGTGTTTCCGTGTTGAGGACTCCAAATTGCAACAGTCGTGGACCGGTGCCCGATTTTCTGCATTTTTTTGTTTCATAAGTCAACTTATATGACTTTGTTGAAAAGAACAGGTAAGCTTAGCAAGTGAATAAATCGGCATTGACTGGTTAATTTTTTTTACAACAAAAATCGAAATAACCAAGGTTGTTACAGCACCAATAACACCGCCCTCATATTAGAATACTTGTTTACGGACCGTGGAAATAACTATTATTGGCAGATTTATTTTGGTCAACTTTTGAACTTTTAGTTACGTTAATTTACTTTTTACTTTAAATTAATCACTATAGTACTTTAAGCTCAGTTAATTGTTTGAAAAATAAAAGGAATTGTTTTGTGACTATTAAACTAAACAATGCGCTTGGGCGCCATAAACCCGCAGCAGCGATTTGATCAAGAATACGAATTTCAACTGAAAAACGAACAATGGAAGTCAATAATGGAAACTCATAAAGAATCCTTACTATAGCTTAAGCCATTCACTTTCAGTTTCTGCAAAGTTTTGACTTATGATTAAAATTTCGTTAACCCTAGGGCCACCTGACTCCCTTCGGACGCGTTCGCCAACCACAGGAACTTTTAAAGACCCATGCAGTCGGTCGCTAATAGCATCTCAACGTCAAGAGCCAATCAATTTTAGGTGACATTTTCGTGAATTTTAATTGATTCCGTGATCACGTAAAAACGTAATGTTTTTATTTAATTATTTAAAGGTTTTTCAAATACTCAAGTGGACGCCATAGGAAATTACAGCCTTTGAGAGGATGAGTTTGAACGTAAATAGAAGCGTGAGCGACGCTTTTTATCGCTACAAAATGCCGAAATTGCTGGCAAAGGTTGAAGGCAAGGGGAATGGAATTAAGACCGTCATCGTGAACATGGTTGACATTGCTAAGGCTCTTGGAAGGCCTCCAACTTGTAATTACTTTCTCCACTTTTTACAACAAAACATATATCGCGATTTTATGAAAAAAGATTTTTTTTTTATAAGAAAAATTACCAATGGAGTTCTTTTTATATTAATTCGGAAACGAGACAAGTTTTAAGTCACGTTTAATCATGTCATAATCTTTCCTTTCTTTAGATCCTACCAAATATTTCGGTTGTGAACTCGGAGCTCAGACCCAGTTTGATTTCAAAGACGAGCGCTTCATCGTTAACGGCTCTCATGAAGCTGGAAAATTGCAAGATATGCTTGACGGTTTCATTAAAAAGTTCGTACTTTGCCCCGAATGCGATAATCCAGAAACAACGTTGGCTGTCACAAAGAAGACGTCATTGATGCAAACATGCAAGGCTTGTGGATATTCAGGGCAGATTAAAGGGCAACACAAATTGAACACCTACATTATCAAGAATCCACCAGGTTTGTAATTTAACAACGAAGAAACGATCAAATCCGATTTCTACTTTACGACTAGACTGTCGTTCTAACTCAAATTTTACAGTTCAATAAAATTATTAATTATTTGTAGGCGTGAACCCAGCTTCACAAGGCTCATCGCTAACTGAAGGAAAAAGATCTAGAAGAAGCAAGAAGAACGGAGACGGAGATGAGCAACGGAATGACGATGACGAGGACAATGAGCTCAATGACACAAACTGTGGGAACGATGATGATGATGACTGGGGGGTCGACGTGAGTGAGGAAGCTGTTCTCGCTCGACAGCAAGAATTGAGCGAAGGAGTAAAGTCTTTGGCAGTCACGGAAGATACTGAAAAACCTGAAAAGGATAGAATGGACATTTTCTACAAGTTTCTGGAATCTAAATTAGCTGCAGGAAAATTGGATGATAAGGAATTGCTCACGGAGGCAGAAAGGTTGGATGTTAGGGCCAAGGCTGCTTTGATTTTGGCTGAGTTACTCTTTTCTCAAAATATTCTGTCGGAGGTAATTTTCAACCCAACGGTATCTCTTATTGGGCAAAATACGATTTGAGTTTGATGTTCTGACGTCATCTATGTTTCCAGATTAAAACACGCAGAATTGTCTTACTTCGCTTTTGTCATGAAAATCACAAATGCCAGAAATATTTGATGGGTGGTATTGAGCAAGTGATCAAGCTCCACAAGGAAATACTTCTGCCAAAAGTTCCGCTGATTCTAAAAGTGAGTATAGTGGCACACAATATACTATACTCAATTGGGAAGGGTCACCAAAAGCTATGATTATTTATGTTATTCAGATATGAAAGAAAGTAATTTGATTACAAACCATAAGGCAGACTATGAGCGAATCTCTAAATTAGCATTGTATTCGAGTTTAGACGGTTATACTTGAATGTTCACCTTTATGGTTGTGATCTAGGCTTTGTATGATCTGGACATCGTTGATGAAGAAGTCTTTATTGATTGGAATTCAAAAGTGAGTAAGAAGTATGTATCCAAGGACTTGAGCACTGAAATTCACTCCAAAGCGGAGCCTTTCATCAAATGGCTGAAAGAAGCTGAGGAGGAAGAAGAGGACGAGAGCGAAGAAGACGACGATGTTGAGGTGAATTTTTTTTTGTTATCTTTAGAACTGTTACTTCGAGACCTTTAAATTATCTTTCAAATGATTTTCATCGTATAATTTCACAGATCGAGTATGATGACCGTGCCAGAATCTCAAGCATCAAGGCCCAACGGGAGTCACCACCACCGTCAAGAAACGTTAACGGAAACCTGAGCCGTTCGGAAATCACAAAAAATGGGCAAGATGACTTTGACATCGACGCTATCTAAAGGAGAAGGAAGTCATCCACCATTCTGTACATCCTAATCAAAGTTTTCTCGAAAAAGCACGCAATTTTATTTTGATCCTTTTTTCTAGGTAGTAGTGTCACGAGTGAGGAATAATACCCTGTGTTTTCCCTTTTCTTTGCTTAGCAGTCTACTCGTGTGAGTAATGGTCCCTTTATCGTAGGTTCATTTTTGTCCAGCTTAGATCTTTGATGCCAAGACCTACCTTTGTAAAGCTATTTTATTGGAATTTAATTACTTCGACTTGTCACTGCAATAAAAAAAACTTTGAAGCGATCAATAATAATTGTAAGCTTTTTTTTTAGTTAAGTTTAGAATTAACAAGTTACAAAATAAATGGTAAGTACAATGCGCGGGAAGCGAGATTTCAAATGGAAGAGAAGTTGACTTTTGAACTTCATTCATTGTTCATTTGACAATTTATTCCTTGCGAGTGACTCATTTTGCAGTCGATCAGCTGCTAATTCGGTTCTCGTCGTTGAAGGCTAATTAATAATTCTGTCAATTAATTCTTGAGTTTTTATACCTACTATTCCAAGGCTTGGGAATTATTCTAAATTGAGTTTCAACGACGTTGTCTTAGGATGAAATCAGTACCGCCGACTTCCACTCGTACTCATTCCGCCGCAGAAGGAAAGCTACAACGCAACGGAAAGTAATTGTATCTAATCAATTAGCGTATGAACAAGTATATCCTCATTTACAAGTAAGCTGGAGCGATGGCCTCGGTTGGCGAGGACGATTGCTACATCTATAGAGGCTGGAGAAGGAATCAAACTGATCTCATTGTTAGTGGGTACGAAGGAGTGCCTCAGAACTTAATTCTGAATGTAGTGATGTGGGCGGTAAGGCTGTAAATTGAACAAGCATCATATGGGCACTAATGAGTGTTTCTTTGCAGTTGATGATTATAGGATTTTCACTTATAAGGAAGGGTGCATTTAACTATGGAAGAATGGCATTGGTGGAACGTTATGAGACAAGGTAACAAACGATGTCCACAAACGGCTTTTTTTTTGCCTGACTTAAGAAGGAAGCGTTTAAAATTCGTTTATTTTGCTCTAGATGGACGGAAGTGTTTTACGGATCGACGAGTTTTGATTTTGATGAAACCAGCCTCGATCCAAACCCGAGTACGACTACTACTGCAAGTCCTAGCGTCGCAGAATGGAGTCCGAGTAATGAGAACGACGGTGGTCATGGTCATCAACACATAACAAGGCGACCCCCACTTGTGAGAAGAAGTACCAGTATCGATGTTGATGCGGTTGATAACAAAGCAATGTTTGCTTGGATTTGGATTTCCCTTACACTGTCGTTAGTGCAAAATAAGACAAAAGTATTTGTAATATTAGCTCCTAAGTAACTAATTGATAATTTGTGTATCTGTAGTGACAAGCAATTTGAGCGCAAAAGTGGCGCCGATGCTGTTCAGTATCTTCAATACCAGAGGCATTTAATCTTCCTCGCATCTGTTATGACTCTTTTCTGCTTACTAATCATAACGCCGATTCATCTACAAGGTACGGCGGTAATGGAAATGGAGGGAACGGCGGTTGGTAATATGCCGGACTTATCTGATTTTCGTCAGGCCACAATTCAAAATTTGAAACCTGGGTAAGTAACACAAGTGAGAGTGATTCCTATCACTACCGCATTGACTTTATCTCATGTGTGATATTACTTCGTTTTGTTTCAGTTCCAAATTACTTTGGGTTCACATAATACTATCAATTGTCTTTGTCTTCATAAGTATTTTGAGCATGAGACACTTTTCGAAGGGTCTTCAGTTCGTAAACAGACGGGAGACATGTACTCTCTTGATCAATGGCATTGGAACAAGTTCCACACATGCGGACGTCATAGGTCACTTCAGGTAAGCGAATAAAACTCAGTCTTAGTCTCTTTTGTTTTGTTTTCATTAACCTGTTTGTCTGTTTTATATAGTGAAGTTTATCCTTCAACTGAATTAACCGAAGTCAATTTTGCATATGACATATCGCATCTCCAAGAAATTGAAATTTCGCTGTAAGTTATCGTTGATCGTTTCGTATCTAATATCACGGGTCACGTTTGAATGGCTTGAAAAAATTGTTGAACGTCGGCATTAAACAATATGGGCGACTTTAAGCTTTAAGAAGGTGGCAAATTTGGTAACTTATATTATAAATATTTTTTCTCAGGGAAGCATCACAACGATCACTTTCCTACTGCAGAAAATATTTCAGAGACACTCAGGAACGCCTTTTGATGGCACCCCATTGTTGTGGGAGCGTGTGTCTTTGTCCGAACCTATGTGCCAAATCTGTATGACAAATCAATTAACTTCTTTGTTTCATTCAAAGGAATTCAAGATTAACCCTACAGTTAGATTTTTGTTCCCGTGGAATCTAGACAGATGCTATCAAGTTTTATGGAAGAGATGTTGAGAAATACAGGAGGAAAGCAGAAATTGAACGCAAACTTGTTCTTTCGAAACATCTTCCAATTTTATTCGTCACAATGAGGACAGTCTCAATGGCGGAAGCCGTAATTGTCGATCATCGACTTACGGCTAGGTGCTTTTTCCAGACACCACGGTCAAAATTTAGTCAAATCTTAAAAACGAGTAGATGGGATGTCTCATTCTCCCCATTACCTCAAGATATAATTTGGTGAGCATAATAGTATTCTATTGAATAGAAAAACAATAACTACTATTTAAAAAAAACTAAATTTTAATTTTTTTTTTCAGGGAAAATTTGTCACAAGGTACCAAAATATGGTACTTCAAGTTACTCGTGGTCAATTCCGTACTTCTTGTTCTCACTGTTTTCTACTCAACACCAGTGTTCCTACTTAATTTCCTAAACGTCTATTTGACCGTAAAAAGAGAAAAGGAACCAGAAGAACATGCTGTAAGCCAATCGATATAAACAGTTCTTGAACATCGAATTTCAATTTTTACTAATTGACGTCATCGTTCGTCACTTAACAGGGTGTGAGCGGTATCATACGAGACACCATTCCAACAGTTCTTTTGTGGCTATCCGCAGTACTAATTCCAAGCTTAGTTTCTGTCTCGGATCGAATCATTGGCTTCTGGACGAGAACTGCAGAAAATAGATCTAAAATGATCAAAACCTTTACATTCCTAATGTTTATGGTGATTATTCTACCGTCTTTGGGGCTGCAGAGGTAGTTAGTTACCTTCTGGACTCTAATTAAGCTCGCAGTCAGGTGTTATATAATTATGTTTTTGTATGTCCACAGTTTTATATCCCTCTTGGGCGAACCAGTTCGGTGGGCATGTATCTTCTCTCCTGCAAATGTTGCATTTTTTGTCCACTATCTCACAACATCCTGTTTCATCGGAACAGCGTCAGAACTTATGCGATTTCCAGAATTATTTCTTTACATGCTCCGATTGTGTTTTACAAGATCTAAAGCAGACATTGCTGCAGTGAGGAAGGCGTCTCTTTGGGAATTCCAACTTGGCGCGCAGTACGCTTGGATGATGCTCAATTTCGCAATATTTACGCTCTTCAGCCTCGTTTGTCCAGTTATAACGCCATTTGGTAAGAGTTCAGTAAAGTAAAGTCAAGGGACATATCATGTTGTGATTGTACCACCAAGGCCAAGTATTGGAATTTGTGTTTTGCAATAGTATTGTATAATGTCTGCGCAGGTTGGCTGTACTTGGTAATGAAGCATTGCGTTGATAGATACAACATATACTTCGCATACGGGCCGTGCAAAGTCGACAAAGTAAGCATGCAGATTTTGTACATATATAATTGTACTAGTGATGTGATTTGCATTGTCTTCGCGTTGAACTAATTACTAAACTTATTGCAATAAAAAGCAAGTTCACGGAACCGCCATCAACTTCGTGATCGTGTGCATGTTTATGCTGCAAGTGATCCTGTTGGCTTTTGTTAATTCTGGTACCGACGACTTGGTAAATAAGCCTCTCCAGGCTTTCGCTGTGATTGGGCTCTCAATTACGGCAGCCCTATTTGTAGGGCAAGTATTTTTTAACATGTGCGCAACATTTAGCCCTATTCTCTATAATGAGGTAAGCAAATTTCAGAACTTAACTATTTTTCTACTTTTGCGACTCATTTGCTGAGTTGAGACTTGTGTTTCAGGGAGAGGGCGACAATGACAACGATGGTGAACAAGCAAATATCCCACCCAAAACAGACTCAAATAGCAACCAAGCAGCCTTATCTTCCGCCTCACAAACACTTTTGCCAAGCATTTCTCCTATATCGGAAGGAATGGATGAAGTGGACATTGACATTGAGCCACAGTTCGGTCCGTCACCAACTCGTGCAACGGAACCAGCGATCTCAATCATGGGTGGTAAATATTTTGCACCCATTTTAGTCTCAGCGGCGACCGCTATTTGTTAACATTAGAATACTAGCTCATGCTCACTAAATGGCAACATTAACACTAAACACTCCACTTTTGAAGTAACTTAAAACGATCGAAGAAAATATATTTCTAAGACGGGTAATGTAGGCATCTTCTAGACAATTTAGTCAAGAGGCTAACAAAAAGCTAGTCAATCTGCCTCAAAATTTTTTGCTTACTTTCTCAGAATCGCCTGTGTTATTATTTATCGGGCAGGATACTTTTTAAAATTTTACTTTAAACATGAATTGTATAAAGGTAAAATAGAAAATTAAAAACACTGGAGTTACTATTTCCCGGGGGTGATATTGAATTTGCTCAACGCGTTTGGAATACGAGAGATGAGTTCGTCCTCAGTCAATTTGAAATCAGAATCAATCCACAAGTCGCGTAAATAGTTCAGAACCTGCGTCATCGACTTCCCACCTATTTAAGTTAGAAATTACATCAGTTTCACTCTGAATGAAAAAAAAAAGCTTGGCATTGCCACATGATACTAACCCCTGCTTCAAGACGCCCAGAAATGAAAAAGAGTAATCACAGGAGAAAAAAAAGAACAATTGGTTCCAAATACAATTAGAAGTGTTTAGGAGGGCACAACATTAAAAAAAAATTTATATTAGACTTAACCGTATTCTCAATGACAATTTAGCTCAATTTAGTAATGAAAATTAAAATTGGTAATAAACGATCAAAAATATTTCTGAACACATTATATTAACAAAAAATCACTTAGAATATCTAACACAGAAATTTTAAAATGTTGTGCCCTTGTTTTTGGAACCAAAGGAGACAATAATTATTATTGTTACTTTTTTTTTTTCGTTTGATTTCACTTTTTCATTCTAGGAGTCTCGAAGCAGGGGTAGTAGTTTTGGCACGACAGGGGTAGCTTGGGTTTGGGTTTCGGCAAGAACCGGAACAGTAAGCAGAACTCAAGAAGCGTACCTGGTACTTTCATCTCCATTAGTTTATGTCCCCTAACTGGCATTTTTGGAGGATCCCAATCCTTGAATGTTTGAAGTAGTGTCGTAAGTCCGTCATATTTCAGAGTTTCCTCTATCCAGCTCCTCACGTCTTTTGATTTACTTTTGGAGCAGACGAGAATAGCCTGGTAGTACCTAAACGAATAAATGGTTTTTATTTAAATGTTAAGAAAAAAATAAAACTGGAATTTAATTCAAAATTGTATCGAAGAAGTGATATTTCACCTGAGTTGATGTTCCTCGGGTGTTTTATTTCGATGCAAAATTATAAATAGGCAGAGGTCACGTTCATATGCACTCAGCTTTAGACGTCCATGAAGTGTTAAAGCCTGTAAAAATCGACTCCATTTAGGATACGAATTGGCTAAACTAGGACGGACCAAATTATTCTAAGTTTTCGTTACCTCCATTTCATCTCGTAAGAGTGCACTGAGGATCGTCATTGGATGCACCGTTGTTCCAGTTGCTTCCAGCCGACAACACAACTCTTCAAATTCTTGTACATTTGCATTACTTGGTAAACCAACGAAAGGTGAAATTCCAATTTCCAACATTTTTAGAATAAGCTGACGGGCGTAATTCCCCGATAAAATTTTTCGCAATTCCATCCAAATGCGCTCCCCTGAAATTTGTTGCAAGCCACTCATATTTTCTCGAATCGCTTGAATTGTAGCTTCTTCGTGCTTGTCAGCGTCCAGGGAAATTCGACCATAGAACCTGGAGATAAAGATTAACTGATTTCCTGGGCGGATCCATCTTATGAGTTATGAGTTACTTTTCTCACCGGAAGTATCTTAGAATTCGTAGATAGTCTTCACGTATCCTGTCCGTGGGATTCCCGACAAACTTTACGCGCCTTTCATCCAAGTCTTCAGCACCGTTGAAGTAATCATAAACAGTTCCATCGAACCCTGTGTAGTAGTTACTCGTTAATATGGGAACAAATGATAAGTCACAAGAATATGAGTGTTCGGAACATCGTTCACCGAGGAACATAGAATTCACAGTAAGGTCCCGCCTTCCAGCATCGAGCTCCCAGCTCTTCGTAAACTCAACTTCGGCATGACGCCCGTCGGTCACCACATCGATTCGCAGTGTTGTAACCTAGAAACTAGTAAACTGAACCCCGGTTCCAAACCGAAAAAATTTCCAGTAAATTAATCTAAGACTTACCTCAAAATTTTCCTTATCATTAATTCTGGAAGTAATTGTTCCGTGCTGCTCTCCCTTAGCATTTATCATCCGGATATTTTCTGTTTCGAACATCTCCTTCATCTCATCCGGAGTAGCTGTGGTAGCAAAGTCAATATCCGCTGGCTTATTACCTAATATCAAATCCCTACGAATTCAAAGAAAGGAACAGTTTTTCCAACATTATTTTAGCATTAGTGTTTGCAAAAAAAAAGTAGTATTCATAACGTACCGGACCGCACCACCCGCCATACGAATCTCATATCCATGCTTAACAAATAATTCATGGAGTTTAGTCAATTCCGGTGTGAGTATCTCCTTGAACAGGGCGCTTTCCATTTTCATCGTTTTTAAATTACCTTTCAAGCGCATAGGGTAACTACGGACCTTTATTGGTGTTGCCCCAGAGGCGTAAAATCTATTGAGTGGTTGTCGCAAGCAATTTCTTTCACCGAATCCGGCAAGGATCTTGCCGAAGAATTGAATTGTTGGGTAACCCGACTGTAATTCACGTTCATAGATAATTTAACTGACACATCAATTAAGTATTATAATATTTCCATTTAAGAAAACTAATAAGTACGTCGTATATGCAGGGAGACGGAACGAACACAAATTGTTAGCACAGCACATACGACTCTCTCCAAGGTTGGTAAAGCGCCGTTCGTCTTGGCGACGACGGCGTTGTTTATTTTATGTATAATATATATTATATTATAATAATTATATATTGTATATATATTATAATAGTATATTAGAAGCTTTGTTTACCGGCCTTGACTCTCTCAAAATAGTGAGCGGATTATCAACACAATTAATTACACTTCAAGCATTGCTTACCTGCTGCAAATTGCAAAGGATCCGGCCAGTAGCACAGCAGCTATTTGCAATATGAACTGTGTGTGGATAGAGTTGAGTATGGAATTTCAACATATCTTTTTTGGGGCAATCAACAATCAATCGAAAGATTAATTCTCTTGACGTCACTTAACTCCATAATTACAAAAGCGCTTAGTAAACGTTCCAATGACGTTTGAAACGTTTTGATTTTGAAAGCCGAATAAACTTTTCTATGATTGATCATTTGTCCATTATTGATGTTGTTGAGTACGTTTCGTACTCAATTTCGTACGTCATTTACCGCCAGTATATTTCAAAAACCAGGTTTGTTAAACGTACACGTGCTAATGTAAACATGTTTTTGAATTCTAAATTGTCCTGTATCCCCCCGGTTTTTAATACTAAATTTATGAAGGCAAAACTTTTAGTTTTCATATCTTAATTGAAATTGTAACTTTTAGATATTAGTTACGTTTTGCTTAAAATAGTTGTGAATCTAATTATAATCAGGTGTAATCTGCAAGTGTATCACTTCAGATTATCTGAATTAATTAATTGGGACGATATTGTTGGAGGTATGTTTACTACTTAGTTATCGATTGTTAAACGTGTAAAATGGTAAAGCTCTATTTATTAGGTTCAACACAAAATTAGATCTTTGTCTTTTCAGTTTCCACTTTCCACACGAATTCGAAAAAAAAAGCTTTTAGCTAAAGTGTAGACATACACACGACACGAACACAATACTCGGAACAGAAATGCGTTAAACTCATTTAAGTATGGATTGTTTTTTTTAATGAATTGAATGTTTTGCTTGGTTTGAAGGGTGCCATTACCATTATTGGTGGAGGAGGATGTTGTCCTTTTGCCAGAAACAATTCATGTTCATTGGTAGAAGTTGCAGTGATATATCATATTTGCGAACGGTGTCCATTCCCTATTCCACATATTTCAGTACCAAAGGAGTCGGCGGTAAGATTTCATTGAGTTTTAGAAAATGAAAAACTTGATCTTTTATTGTGTTAATTTGACAAATTTTCAGTACCAGTGTCTTCGCAGTTACTAATTGAGAAAGAACGGATGGGCTCTGGAGCGGCTGTTCCACAAGTCACTGTTAAAGCTGGCGCTCCAAGAGTTGAAGTGGAGAATTTGTTGAAGGATATAGACAGCTGAAAGACTTGGAGATTTGCTTGAATCTGCGAACCTGGGACGTGTCGACGATCGGGATATTAACACCCTATTCCGTGGTTTATTTAAAGCCATACGATATGAAACGTAAGGTTTGTCAAAGCAAATCGGGGTTGATGTTATTAGTTAGTTTTTATTACTGTCAATACCAGATCGGAAGTTTCCAAACAGAATCTCTTGAATAGTGTTGGAATGTGAAAGCTATTCAAAACTGTTCGACATTGCTGCCGATCGCTCAACGCCGGAGAGATAATTACAGTTGTAAAATTTATGGCGTTTCTCAACACTCCGGGATCAAATCTTACGTTACAAATGTTACTTCGACTTCTTTCAATGCAAGCCAACTCCATGACGCTGCAAGAGATAATTTACGTTAGTTCCCTTCTGGAAAAGATTGAAACGTCAACCGTTGTTGCGGCTTTGCAAATGAAATTTCTACAAAATTCGCCCAGAGAAAACGCTACTAACATTCAAAGGTAGCTTTCTCCTTGCTTTCTCTGATCAAGAACATTGAAATAAAGACGTTGGACTCTCCTTTTGCTTACAAATTTTTAACATTTATCATCAAGACAAATAAAGTTCCTTATGACTAAGACAAACGCATTGCGCCCCATTAACTAAGCTTACGCAACAAGCCGTGAGCAGCATACAAGATTTTATGAGTAAATGAACGTGGGAAGAGAACATACCTGGAGTGGATCACAGCAAGAGCTTAGCTTTGATTTACGCATGCGTGCGATGATGATATCCTACTGCTGCTTCTCGCCTTCTTTGCTTTTTATGAATCCGGGTATAATCAAATTATGATCAATGGTTTGTATAATTAAGTTATAAATGTTTGTTGGGTAATAATATTTTGATGTAAGAAGGTAACTCATATCTGAAATCTGATACAGAAGTAGATGACGCTTGGTGGAATATGGACGAGTATGCAAAGGGTTCGAGATACCAAGGTAAAAATTTGGATAACGACGAGGAGGAGGAACCCGATGACACAGCATATGAGTAAGGACTCGGCATTATTACGTTAGTCAAATTCTTGGTTAAATATTGATTCGATAATTCTCCAAATTTTAAGAGAATTGAAGGAGAATGTCGAGGAAGAGGAATCCGAATGCGAGGAATCTGAATAAATCTAAATACAGGTAAATGGTCAGAAGAAAATTATTCGCCAAAAGGATAATGACGACGGAATGGTGCTGTGAGTTCCATTTTCAATTCAAGGATAAAATATTAAGGCAAATGTGTATGTATTGGTCAATAAAATAATCAGTGCCTTTTACTTACTGAAGACGAATTTTATAAGGTTAAACTTATGAAATAATAAAGTACAAAATCACGGATGTAGACGGTGAAGAGCCAATGATTCAGTCGTTAACGCTGATGGATGGAATGCAGTAGTGGAGTGTAGCATCGCCAAATAAGTAGAAAAGATGAACCATGCGTCCGTCTAGAATACCTACATAAGCATTAACGTTGTTTTGTAAATACGACATTAGTCTCAGCAAATTCAATAAGATTTCATTATTACTGCAAATGGAACTAGTCGCTTTGAGGCTGTCGGGCGGCAGAATCTGTAGCAAATTCTTCATTTCTACATCTACTGCAAAACTAAGTGGTACGGCAAGATCGTCTTCACCATCCTCCGGTATTTCAACAGTTCCAGCTGTTTTACCACCTGTAAAAAGTTTTAATTATCGTAAAAACTTCAAGATTTAATATGGTCCAGAAGGTTTTGATACCTATTTCGTAGACTTTAAGTCCTGCGTACGTTACTGATGATCGAACAGCGATAGATTCCACAGAAAGGACAATTGTGCCTAACGTTTCAGGTTTTGCAGTAATCGTCAACCTTGATGAGTGACTCCTTAATCTTTCCATTGTTTGGCGGACGGCCTTGACGTCAGGTAACGAGAGACTTATCTGAAAATCCAGCATAAAACAAAGTAGCGTATCGTATGGCGAACGGAACTTAAGTTGAATTATTTTACTCACATCAAATATTGGCATTTGCGGCTGGGCATATTCTCCCCAGCTTCGTGGCGGCACAATCGTTATTGGAATGTCATGTATGCAAGTAGTGATGGAATTTGACATTTGCTATGACCATAGTTAAATCATTGATTCGTTTGAGATGTGAGTGAATAGTGAATTGTTCATGAACTAGCACATACAGTGTCGATTTCTATAGTTAAACAAGCCACACATTTCCTTGTTAGCTTTAGTCGAAGAGCTACAGCATTGTGGGATGACTTAAGACTGGTTAATGCAGAAGCAAAATACTCTAAAAGAAACGGCAGAATTAATTTGTTAAAAAAAAAATCTCCATCCCAAATCCAGTCAATGGTCCAGTATTACCCAACGAGATGTCCAGGTAAATTTCGTTTTCCTCCAAGGAGTGACCCTCCATAATGTATTCTGCAAATAATTTGTCTACTGCAAAATCGCACCAAGATGTCACGCCGTTGGCCTTCACTTCCCGTTCGCTGAGGACAAACATTATTTGAGCAGGAGCAAGTCGTAAAACCATTTGCTTGGCGACTTTCGCTAGAGCTTGCAGTAATTCTGAAAATTAACATCAGTGCAGGACCCTTGCCTCAATCAGCTTCAGCGATTAATATGATTTGGTATCGCTGTAAATGTTGCGTGTCTGTTAGTCTGCCCAAACCCAAAATCTATTTGGCAATTGACATTACTCACTCAACGTTTCGAAACGTTTCTGACCGCTTCCACTTTCTCCGCTTTAACGTTGACTTTTAAATATGGCCACGTTTTTGGTGCTCCCGCGCCGCGCACTACGTATATGAGGTGTCTTCTACGCCATGCGCAAGCGCAGATCGTTGAATTTATTTACGGCCGAAGTCATTTGCGCTCGCATTACTGCGTCTAAAATACTGTCTCATCGCAAACGATTTTTCTACACTACACTACAGGACAGTTCAGTTCTAATCGCTGCCCGAGAATCTATTTCTAAAGTCTGATTCAGGCCTCTGGATTGTAAATACCAATTGAAAAGGCTACTCACGTGCAAAGTTTTTGATGGACACATAGTTGAAAATCTTTCCACGGAACTTCATGTTGGTCGGCCCAACTAGTAAGTCCAATTAATCACAAGGAATTAACAGATAGGCGATTAAACAATTGATTTTCAATTAAGCAATCTTAAAATTAATTCGTTCAATTATGCAAATGCCTCTGCCTCTAACGCCGGGTAAAGGGGTAAACAAGAATTTGGAAGAATTTGGAGAAGGAAAGTGCTGAGATGGGCAAAGTTTAAGTTTTCAATGTGATTCAAACACTTTCACCATTTCTTTTCCATCTTATCCAAATTGCTTCAATTCAAACTTAGAGAACAATTAAAATAACAAATAACAAATAAATAAAAAATAACTTAATTAAAATGATTCCTTCATGGGAGTTACTGTCTTCCACACGTAACTCGTGAAATAACAGAATGACAAAAGCTGTGCTCTCAATATCTGGGTTTTAAAATATTTTGACGGTTTTCATATTAATTTTCGTATTTGAAACAATTTTTTTTCTGATTTTTAACTTCGTAATTTATGAGCGGTAATTTAGTTCGATGGAAATTTTAAAAAGTTTGAAAACAAACAAATTCTTTATTTTTTAAAATTGCAATTGCAGACTGGGCATCTCATATGTTGTTGACACATTGTCACTTCAACAGCTGACTGCACTCCAGTAATTGAATCAATCAACTATTCCGGAAACTAATTGCAATTAATCACTCAATCAGAGGTTTAATATACACTATATTAACTGTGAAGTAACTTGCTCTAATCAATTATTATTGTTATATCCTAGGGCTGCTGTGGAAATCAAGATTATTATACAAAAAAACGAGATATCCAAGGGATCATCAAAATTATGCCGAAGCAAGGTCAAGTGTCCATCGCACCGAGAAAACGCGGGCGGAAAAGGAAGCACAAACGAATGGTGGGGAGAAGGAGAAGTATAGATATGGTGGACAATTCGAGCCAAGTTGAAACTGACCATTTTGAAGAAAGTATTACGGCTCAAACGGCGACGAATCTTAAAGCATTTAGGTTCTTATTTGGATCACATGAAGAGGTAAACGAATTGCTCAATCAATCTATTCCTTCCTTGCGTCTTCCACCAAAATTTTGATACTAGGGAACTTGAAAACAATAATATTTCTGAATTATTTCTTTGATTAGACGGTAGAGGAATTTGAGGGATACTACTTAAAAGAAATTGGGACAATCGCTGCAACCTGTAAGCGGAAAAGGAAAAAGGTTGCCAATGAAATAGCTTTTTTAGAAGCGTTGTGTTTGGCGCAAGCATCAACGACCCAAAGTGCTCAAGCGCAACCAAGTCTTGCGGTCCGTTCCACGTCTTTGACACCGAATGAACCTATTGTAAACCATAAGATGCCTAAAGCGACTGAACGTTTGGATACATCCACTTCTTCTACCCCTGCATTTCCACCAGATCTCAATTTTCCTGGCTTTTTGGAGTCGGACCCCTTGCGAAGTAATTGTCGTAGTAAATCTCGAAGATTGCTCCAATTCGACGAAGACTGTGAGATAGAAGAGCATCAGGAAACTGTTGGTCAAAGAATGACTCCTGACGCTGACGGTAATCAATTTTTCGTTTTTCTAATAGTTATTGGATTTAATTCTGTTTTTTTAAGCAGAAATAGACAACACTTCCATTGACGATCGCGCGCGGACCAGGGTTCCAAGTGTTCTACGAAGATTTCAACCAACTACTTTGCAAGACTTTATCCATCCGCAATCAATTGCAGGGGAAATCACTGTAACCCCTATTTTACAAAGTGATGCCTCAATTGCTGTAAAACTTACACATAGTTCACCCTTCCTTGTTAGCTGCCTTCCGAAAACGTAGTTAGGATTTCTCATGTAACAATAAGTGCTTCTTATAATGTTGAATAGCGGTAAAAGCTAGTTAGTACTTAAGTCGCTTTTGTTTATCGTGTAGTGATTTAACTTGATGCCTTAGCCAAGAACAGGTTGCGAGCGATTGCTAACTGAACCTTATAATTTTCTTTTAGATTTTGATTACAGATTTAAAGAATACCATTATTTTTTTTGTTTTTTGTTTTTGTTGGAGATCAATTCTTTACATTTTATTAACACACTGTTTATGAATTCAAACGTGTATGCTAAGTTACTTTTCCTGGAATCAGTGATCTCATTTTTTCGATGTCATTTTTTCTCTTGATCCCGAATCAAGAACAAAATTAACTCTGGATGTTGAAATGTGGAATAATAATTGATTAAACAATTTGCTACAACCAATTCCAATAATTTGAGTTTTGCGGCGCAAAAGTTTCGTCATGTTTGTCGCGTCTCAATTTGTTTCACCGTCCGACGCAAAGTTGCGTAATTTGAAATGTACTTTTATTTTTAAATTCCCAACTTAAATAGAGTGATTAATCGCAAAAACTTTCACTGACGTAAGTAAAGGTGATCACAAATTAATTGATTAGTTGCGATTAAGTTTGGATGACTAGTAAAAAGTAAGGAAATAGGCACTCGTACTTTGCGACCCGGAGCATGGAGGGGGCCTCGGTCTCACCAACGACTGGCGTCTTAAACAATTCTGCAAAGCACTTTAAGTTTAAAATCAATCAACAGGATCTTCTGTGCAAGAACGGGTGTGGTCATTACGGTAATGAGATCCAGGAAGGATTCTGCTCAATTTGTTACAAAGAGTACAAGCGGGCCCAACAAGCGAAGCTAGCTCAGTCTGTCCAGTCTGCAGCGATTCAGCAAGACACACCAAGCCCTGGGTCAGCTACAGGTGTTCAAAGCTTTTTTGGAAGGTCAGGGATTTCTGCTTTTGCAACATTGCCGAAAGCTGCTGCCTCTAAACTGTAAGTCTTGGGCTTACTAATTACATCCCTATCGAATATCGATCTCTTTTTGCAGCATAAAGTAAGCAATAACTGTTGCTTTCAGATCTCTGGATTCCCTTCAATTTTCATCTCCGCTAACTAACAGTTTTGCCAAATTTGAAGAGAAGAAGCGGCACCAGACAAAGAGTTCCTCATTTCGTTCAGTATTCAGTAAAACTCCTAGTCAATCACAGCAGAAGGCGAAAGAGCCAGTTCCGAAAGTCCGATTGGAAAGGAGTCCAAGGACAAACGATGCCGAGTTCGAGGCGCTGAGGAGAGAGTTTAATGACTTCTTGTCTCCGTTTCCCAATCCAATCAAACGTGATATTACGGGGAAGGTAAAAGAATGCGAAGCAGATCTCAGAAAACTGGTGGAAGATGGCCGAGTTGAGGAAGTGTCAGATTTGGCACAAACATTTTATTCCAATTTCAGGCGAAAAGTTGATACTCTGCCTATTTATCAAAGTGTGACACCTGAACAGAAAGATAGACTCATGGATTTAATCGAGAAGTATTTTACTATTGGGCTTTATAAGGAGTTATTCATGCCAAGCTTTGCGAATATGGACGATGAGGCAAAAGACTTGACACTTCAAAGCAAGTTAGTGTGCCATAATGATACAACACTTTTCCACTTTAATTTCTTACTTATGGGTTTTACTCGTATTATTCCAGGATTCGAAAGTTGAACTGGATTGGAACCGATAGGTTGGAAATATGTCTTAATGAACGTGACAAGGAAGTCAGAGACCTGATATGGGCTGCCATAAATGGTATGAGAAAAATTCGATTCTGATTTTAGTTTTTCAAAGGTATTTATGGATATGCGTTGAGTTACTGTTGTGTCAATATTAGATATCATTGGAGTTGATTCAGTGAAAGCTCCACAGGACAAACTAAATCACATCTCGCAATGCTGCACTCGTATTCTGAAGGCATTGGGGAAATCAAAACAAGCTCCTACCTCGGCTGATGACTTTCTTCCGGCTCTCATTTACATTGTAATCAAAGCAAATCCCACACGACTCCAAAGCAATATAAACTACATCAACAGATTTTGCAATGCCGCACGACTCATGAGCGGGGAAGCAGGTTACTTCTTCACTAATTTGGTAGGTGCGAAGGACTTTGAATAATGAAGGAAAATATGTTTATTTTATAACATTCCATTCTTTTATAGTGTTGTGCAGTCACTTTTATACAAGGATTGAATGCCGAATCGTTGAGCATGCCCGAAGATGAGTTTCAACTTTATTTTTCGGGCAAAGCTGTTCCGCCTGGGAGCTGGGAGATGCACTTCTCTGAATCAGTTCATTTGATGCAAGAAATGGGAAACGTTTTAAGTGATTTAGAAAGTCGACATTCGATTATGCTACAAAATATTGAGACTCTAAAGAAGAAAATAATTGAAAGCCAGGTAACTATAAAATCTTGGAAATCGGATAATGATAGTTTTGAGGTTTGCTCATTTTCAGACTTCTTGCATCAATATTACCTATTATTGCCCACCATTTTCAGATCCCTTTTAAATGCAAATTCTCAACGTTTTATCTATTTGAAATTGGATTAGGGATGACTAGAAAAACCTGCAATAAAGCTTCCGCTAGAATAGAGCTTGCTTCCTTTAATCTCTATTTTCCACTTCCTTTAAATTGTGTCTCTTAAGTAGGCACATAAAAAGTGATTTTAATCCTTGGATTCTCGTATCTGAACAGGAAAAGACGACGCTGCAGGTTGAGGATATTCTACTTCGAACGCCATTAGCGTTCAAGGCTACCAAGGTCCCCACCGATATTGATGCCGAGGACCCAACTCTCCAAGAAATTTCCCTTCCGTCACCATTAAAACCCGAAGTAAGTTAAAATACAGAAGAAGACAATAAAGATATCCCCCTCTACCCGCTCTTCCTGCTTCCAACTCCTTTTGCTCCTCTTCAAAGTCCCATTTTTTAGAATTGTCCCCTCTTGCTAAGCTCTTCAGAACATATTCCCAAATGAAACATCATAAACTCCCTTCTCTGCCTCTTTGGCTTTTCAGACCCTGTGTTTCCTCTATTAAAATCTTGAGATCTTGTGCACGCATCATTTAAGAAGCCGCCGTTCCGTGCTTTAGACCCTTTCTTTGCCTTTCTTAGATCCTGAGCTTTGGGAAGTCACAACAATTGTCGTCTGTTGAGTGTGCTGAACAAGGAAGTGCGTTACATAGAAACAATGAAGTAAAGCACGGGGAAGACCGAAAGAATGTGCCTAAAACATACGAAGAAAACAATACAAAAGCGCATTCAACACCTGACAAAAGTGAAGCCAATCTTCAGGAACCTGAATCATTTCGTGTCACTAATGAATCTTCCAGTAGTATAAACCTACATCCAGTGATTCCGACATTAGGAGAAATGAATATAAGTGACTCCTTTCCAACTAATGTTCATGATGACGCTACTCGGGATGAAGATGAAATTTCTGACAATATCACTTCTCCAGAGGATGATTTTACTCCATTTCCTGAAAGTCTACAATCAACTGATTTAGTCTAATTGAAAAGTATTTTAATACCTTTAGCATTTGGCTTACTTTTCGCTCAACCTTGTGCAATCAATGAGGATCCTAGCGTCATAGCCTTCTGGTCAGTTTATTTAGTTCCATTGAAATCCGTAAACCTTCAAATTCTTTCGAAAGTCTGATTAGTTTAAATTACTGTACTACAATACCTTTTTTAAATGCTGTCGAAACATCAAGAGTAAGTCCACTTAAAGTATTTATGGTCCCTGCTTTAGCATTAATTCTAGTTTTAATTCACTTAACTTTAATATTTTGAGCTTTCCTATTTCAAAAATTAACCGGGACACGTCCCTTCGTTACGCAAATAAACATAATTCGCATTCAAATTATAAGAGTATTTCCATGTGGTAGGATGCTAAGGTCTACTGTCGATTTTTGAAGGATTTTGGGTTGGGTGATGGTCGCGTCTGGTCGCTTCTAGTGATTGGAAGGGCGGACGACAGTTGAAGTGACTGGCTATTTATCATTCTACCAAATAATATCAGTTCCAAAGCCTTCTGGGACACCCTCAACTCAATTGTTGTTATTAGATCTTTCACGACTTTCACTCGGGCCCCAAATTCATAAGCTTTATGACAACGCTGCCCTCCCCTCGCACTTCCTCTGAATGAATCAAAACAGCTGAATCTAAGAAATGCTTGGAAGGCCGAAATCCTGTAAACACTGTTGGAAGTACCTTGGTATTTAGGGAGGGACAGCCTTCTCACTCCATTTCTAAAGTGGCTGAAGAAGATACAGGAAAATCTATAGCGCTTGGCTTTAAGCTTGAACTTGATTTTTGATTCCGCGGGCAACGCTTTGAGATCGTTGGAATTCATAGTGTCATTACTCAAGATTACTTGGAGATATAAATACCATAAAGCAAGGATGAAAACTAAATCCCAGAAGTCCCCCTTTTCCCCTAATACTTTCTTGATGTAAATTAAACATCGCCCTCCAAATGTGAGGCATATCATCCCTTGCCTTCCTTCCGATTGGCTAAAACTTGCATGATCAAATACTGAATGCTGCTGAAGGGAAGTATCCGGGCGTCCTATTTATTGTTGAATGAAGGCGCTCTCAAAACTTTTATTTATATTTTTGACAGTGAGTGTCGAGCACGTAGTTCGTAGTTCGGCTTAAGGAAAGGCCGAACTTTTTCAAATGAGCCATTACCCTTGACTTTGAACGCTGTTTCCGAAGGGTTGAAAATTCAGAGCCTCATTTGTTTACAAAAGTGCAGGGAGAAGTAAAATGGGCACTTTTTCACTAAATGATCTTTCAGTTGGGTTTGGAAGTGTCTTCAGCATTCGTGCAGCGTCATCCGCAAATACAGCGCCAAATTTCGTTGTTCTTCGATTGGAGCAAAGCATTTGGAGTGAATAATATATGTGTCCAGTGATTAATTTATTAAGTTATTGGGGTAATAAGTTGAAGTATTCTACGACAGCGCGGGGTGATACTCTGATGCTTGCATTGATTTTAATGTGAGACATAGGTAACTCAAATAGATTCTAATCCCCTTTAGAGTCCCATAAATAAAATGGCGTTGTTCTCACGTCCAAGTCATTTATTTTGATTTGATTCAATGCAATTCAATTTGCTTGTGGTCATCTTCCAGTTCCTCAGCACTAGTCTGCGTGTATCAGTGAGCGTGGGGAGTTTTGTGGTGGTGGTAAAAGTGTAATAATAAAATATATAGGACTTTAAGGGAAGTGATGAGATGTGGAAACGTGAGTGTGGAGCCAAATTTAAGGTTTCCAGAACTCCAGGAGTCCATTCTTCCCTTCCGGAAGCCACGGAACAAGGAATGACCTTTTAAAAAATGGAAGGCCCTGGAGACTTGGAAATTGAGTCACGTGGGAGCTTCCTTCCAGGAACAGTTGATCCTTCGCTTTCTTTCGCAGGAAGGATGCAAAGAGAAAGGAGAAAGTATGAAGTCCCATTTTTCCTACTTTCTTCAATGCCAATGTCATCATTTGCGGGAATGACACGACAGGCCCGGCCGCCGCCACTTCCAGCCAGAAATCCCATTACACACAACAGTGCTAGTAAAACAAGAAATGCGACACTCAGCGGCGGAATGCTCCCTGGTGAAAGCGAAGGAAATTGTGTGAAAGGACGAATATTTCCGGTTGGTTTTTCTTCTTTATTTTATTTGAATATGATAAGATCCTTTCAAGTCATTGTCTTGTCAAAGGGAAAGTAGTGGAGAAAGGACATTTTTGGAACGTTTTGTGTAGGATTTCTATTTTGAAATACGAGAATTATAGACGGAAACAAGCAGTTTAGAGTTCAAAAGAATTGGACAATGTCGTACTGACGATTAAGTACTTGGGCAGCGCGTAATTCTTTCCTGTTTGAAGTTTATGAAGTGAAGTCAGAGTAGCTAGAAAGGGCAAGGCATAAGGAAGGAGAAAGTTATAGGTTTTCGGCTAATATCTTTCTTAGCAATGCAACGAACGTTATGCTCGGGCGACGGCCTTTCCTTGAGGAATAGAAATATCCGCCTTACCGTATGGAATTAGAAAGCTCGAGAACTAAATGACTTTCACCGTACTTTTGTTCTGCTTTCCGCCTTCTGGATTTTTATGCCTTTCACTTTTATTATACCGTTTTTCTTCTCTCCAAATTCTTTTGTTTGAAAATTGGAAAAAGCTCGATGAGTCATTTCAAACCCGGCAGAGAAAGTAATTCTCCTAATAATCATAACCGTAACAATCAAATCAAGCCTAAGAGACATTTAAGTTCGGAACAGAATCTCAAATTGATTTTGCTTTATAGCCTCAAAAGTTGCTTTCGGCTTTGACTGTTAGAAATTTCACTCAAATGCATTCAGGAAAAAACTTGTTATTTTGCTTACCTCGTTTTATGATTCCATATCAGGTTAGATTTAACCATATTCTAAATGCACATAGTTTGTTCATTTTTTCTATATTTATATGTATCTTTGGAAAATATTTGCAAGAGAAAGCAGCGGGGTACGATACGCTGAATAATCAGTTATAATCAAATTTTAGTACTGCTTTTGAGCAAACCGTCTAATAAGATCTAAAATAAGACGTATTCGTACAGTTTTTTTTTTAAACAATTTATTTCTGAGCAATTTCGCTGTTTCCTCTTGTCAGAATTCTTCACAATTTTCTTTTCAGCGCATTTCCTATGGTTTCTAACTTTGCCTCTGGAATTTAAAGAGAGTTTGGAGAGAATGCAGAGGAGATGTTGAGGAAAAGAATCTGACAAAGGTTACTTTCTCTTTGGCTTTCAAGTTGACTTGGGCTCATTTAACTCCTTTCCTTATTGAGACTTTCTCTTTTTAATTAACGAGATCCTTCCTTCCAGCTGATTATTAATGCTTCTTACATGATTTAGATTGAGAACACGTACTCCCTCCGCCAGAGAGCCCCCACGCCCTTCGCATTTACTTTAGAAAACTTTGAAAATGGTGGAGAAAGTGAAAAGGAAAAGTTTTACAATAATAATTTCTCACCGCCTCCTTTCACCACGTCCGACGCTCAAAGGAAGCTTCTTCGCTTTGACATGGAATACTTGCCCATTCCCAGCAGTTGCACCAGCAACAGCAGGTATGTGCTCAGAATTATAAACACTTGTATATACTTTCATTCCTCGAAAATCATCCACGGAGAGATCTAAATGTTCAGCAGGGGAATAATCATAAGATTGAGACATATGCCAAAGAGTTCCCAATTGTTATTACAACTTTCAAAACTGCAAGCAGCAGAATGCTTTCTTTAATTAAGATTTCCCCTCTGCCGAATCAAATGGAGCATTCCCAGATTTCCTTGAGCCACTATGGGAGATTAAAGGAAAAGTCGCATTTTTACTTTATTCTTCCATTTTTTCCGTAGGGTATTGGAGAGCTGTGGCAGAGTTGCATGGATGCAACTAATAAACATTAAGTCCCACCTTACGTTACGCCACTCATAAGTGTGCATAATTTAAATCAATTCTTTAGTATACAACATTTAAACAAATATTAAGATAAGTTCGTGTCATTATGACCTGTCACAATGGTTTCTTTTTATGAGGCGGCCCTCGTGCATTTTGTAGATTACCGCTCTGGATAAGTTGCTACTTACGTAATATTAGAAATAGAATAGTCGAATAAACAAAGGCAATATTTTCAGAAAAGTTAAAAGCTTCTCGGCACTATACGGTTATTGGTACTTGACATTTACTTCTTTCTTTCCTGTGAGAAGCAATTGGAGGCCCTGCTAAATTCCGATGTCGCTTGGCGACATTTGCATTCCTTTATGTTGAGGGTTCCCTGACTTTGGGAATGGCGTGTTTTGAAGTCATTTCTCAACAAGTTATCTAAGATTTCTCCTTTCTCTATGCTTCTCAGAGTCCGATTCCATTGCCATTAAAGGCACTATCACTTCTATGATTATTTAACCGAGTGACATGGTGATTCGGACTAATGATAAACTCCGTAAAAGTTGCCTGCAGAATAAAAGAATAGCTATACAATGGAATGGAAGTTAGAAAGCAAGGGTTCTGTAGACGTGTGCAAGTCCTTTCTCCGTTAGAATATAAATAAAATTCAGAGTAATGAGCAGCGTCAGGCGAACTCTTCGATGTAACGTAAACACAGTCTTCGTTAAGAAAATTGAATGAGTTACTTTCTAGTTATGAACCTGCCATTATTTGTATAAATAGTAATAACTCGAGTGACCACATAGGAAGTTTGCATGTTGCTACTTTTAACAAGGTTTCACGTTCTGATGGCAGTCGAATTAGAAACTAAACGTCAAACGTCGAGAGCGTGTACGTTACCTTGCTAAATTCCAAAAGGTGTAGAGTATTAATGAGCTTTCACTTCTAACGCCTAGATTTCCTTTTCCAAATTGTTACATTTGAGCTCTTAGGATGGAATTTTCCAGAAGCAGAACCCCAAAACACAAAATATGTCAAAATAAAAGTGGTCACCCCGAAGTCTTGGAGTCATGTTAAAACGCAACCGGGAAACACGGCAAGCGGATAATTGAATTCTAGGTGTATTTAATAGGTTTGCTTTTTTACTCTTTCTTAATCTGTTGGTCCTGAGACTTTAGTAATAGTTTTTTTTCGAGAAGAGAAAGTATTTCAACGTTGAATACAACATAATTGATTTTCTTATTATTTTTACTTTGTCAAATTAAACAGCGGGACCTTATTTAACCAACTTTGTTATAAAGAATGTATCCCAATTTTATCTGCCCTATTTCAGTGCTTTTTTTTACTTATTTTGAATTTCAGTGGTAGGTGCTTTCATAATTTATAGCATGAATTTAGGTGAAAAATTAGCCAAAATATTAGAAAACAAAATGGCTATGTTGAAAGGTCGGTTATTTTGAAACGAACCACTTGACCCAATTACCAATTATTGTTTACTTTAAAAGCATTTGTTTAAAAATTATCTGCGATATAATAAACCAACGCGGTACACTGATGAATTCTGGATTACGAAATAAGTTTTAGGCGCTAATTAGCAAAGTATGCTCTTAGTTATCTTTGAAATTTGTCCTCGAGGTTTAGCTATTAATAAGAAAAGGGACTTTTGAACCAGCTTCTAATTCTGTAGCGTAAGAAATCAGTTGAGTAACGTTAGCACTAAATCCTTGTCATCCGACTTTCTTTCCCTTTGCAATTTAAAAGGCTCCTGAGTTTTTAAAGTTTGACAAAGAAGTGAAATTATGTGTTTGAGGCGGGGAGTGTAACATATGTATTTCCCAGCCTTCCATTGTTAAATCCAAGGAGTTGTGATGCTGAACTTGAGAAAATCACGTAGTGTGCCAGGGACAATAAAAGAAGTGAAATAACTTGATTCCCCTTCACAGCCTCCTTAGGCTGATCTCGCCTATTCTAATGATGAAATTTCAAGAGTCATTTCAAGCCGGTGAAGATGGATAGATTCGAGGAAGGTAAGAGTCTCCCAACTTCACTTGACAGACCCTCCAAATGTCACATCAGGGATTCCAGCCTCCCTCAACATGAAGAATCAGAAAAAGTTACATTAGAAGTGAAAGGGAAAAGTTTTTAGCAGGAGGGGTCTCTATTCAAGCGTAAGGAAAACGACCGCGACAACTCGGCTTCCATTGGGCTTCCAAGCCGCTTTCTCCTGCTTAATTCATTCAAAAGTG
The DNA here is from genome assembly GCA_021029175.1 of Bilobella aurantiaca. NCBI lineage: Eukaryota > Metazoa > Arthropoda > Collembola > Poduromorpha > Neanuridae > Bilobella > Bilobella aurantiaca. Next base: position 15,743 of record VYYI01000032.1, on the reverse strand, counting down.
CTTATAATTAGAAGGATAAATTCCAATATCCTTTCCGTTGACCTGCAAATAACATGAAAGAAAAGCAGCTTTAAGACCCACTACCACACTTTTTTTTTCTACGAATGACTTATAAATGCGCATTATAATAACAAAATAATGAGAAATGATTTTAAAAGATTGTTGAAAATTTCAAAAGAATACAAAACAAAATTTAGAAAAAAAAAAAGTTTATGATGAGCAGTAGGTTCGTTTTCTCCAAGTTTTGAGGCAAATTGGAAAGTTTGATGAACCAAAAACTAGAAGTTTTTGAGTCGAGGAGGCTTAAGATTTCTGACTTTCTCTTTTCAATTTCTAAACTAAAGTCCATAGATTTAGTTATATTCAAATTGACACGAGTCAAATTAGGGGGTAGGATTCCAGCAATGGATGATGAAGCATGGAAAATTTGGAGCATTACGGGTTGAATGAGATTTGAGCTATTCATAGGCAATCACTGCCTCATCATCTCCCACCCTTAAATGTTTAGTAGGGTTAACCGCAAAATGTAAAATGCAATTTACATAATGGAGTATTCGAGTCCTTTTAGATACCCAAAACTTTTTTTTTCTTTTTTGAATGGCTAATTCACTTAAGATCGTGCTTTCGATTCATTTTCGCTTGAACCTGCCTCCTGCACTCTGCGTCCACTTCTCCATCATCATCCCCTTTTCCCCTGTCTTTATGGCCCACGTCTAAAAAGAAAAGTTCCCTTTCAAAGGGGACTCCCATTTTGAAAGAGGCTTTTGAAAATGAAAGTACACCCCTCATCATCGTTAGGCTTCTCAATCTGCCCCATTCTAAGACTAATTCCACCCATTCCCAATTGACAACAACACTTTCACTCTCAAAAACGAAAATGAGACTTTTTTAGAATGATTATGCGTAAAGCTGAAGTAGGTTGGGGTTGTATATTGGGATATTCTGGTTTTGAATCTTTTAATTATCAAAGTGAAAAATAACGATAAATTACAAAAAAAAGTATTCTTTTTTGGCATAAATGGCAACATTTTATTTTCATTGGACGCGTAAAATATGAATCTAATTTCTAATATGATATCATACGCCACACCGTTTCAGAAAATTATAAATTAAGCTGGTATAATGTTGAGAATGATTTTAATTTTGGTGATAAAGTAGCAATAAATTGAAATAATTCTTGCTAAAATTTACTGTTTATTTCAGTTGGAGAGGTAAATGCGTTTCGAGGAGAATTGATTGATTAAGTTCCAGTTGAAATGGGTTGAGTTGAGACGCTGGTCACGCCCACTGCAATACATCCTTCGTTTGGAAAAGTCCTAATTAGATCAGAAACTTCTTTCTTCCTGTCACTTGATTACTCGGGAGAGAATGCTGGAGAATGCTGGAGAATTCTGTGAATCAACTGAAGTAAGTGCTTCCCAAATGTGTCCATCGAGCAGAGGGCTACAAAAGCAATCTTGAAAACAAGGGTGTGATGGTCCTGGCGCTTGGCCAATATCATCCGTCTAATTATCCAGGGAGCCTATGTCATGGAAGTGTGAAACATTGAAGGGAACTTTCCATCTCCAGTATTTATTCGACTGGACACTGGCACTTGACCTCTGGACAAACTCACTGGAACTCTTTCCTAAAATTTGATGTGAAGCTGGAACGTCATTAAAAATACACGAATTTGTGAAAGGATATGCCTCGTGTGTATCATTCGAGCGAGCACGGAATTATATGAACTCTAGGTTTATTGCAGAATTTTAAAATTAGTGGATTTCGTTTTGTTTTCTTCAATTTACAATTTCAATTAAAAACTAATAATAACATTACTACCGTATATTTCAAATCAAATGCCACATATTTATTATATATATTATATATATTTAATTTATTTGATACAAGATTTAGTAAGATTACTACAGTACCCAGTAATACAGGCTCAAAACTTTGGATATGACACATCCGAGGCACCTAATGAAGTAAGATCTGTTCCAATTACTAACGTTTTATTATTTATCTATTTTAATCTTTAAATGGAGTAAAGACCTTGTAAAATTTGGCATTTACTGTGTATAGATCTAAATACTTGAAAGGATTTTTTATAGCTCATGAACTAGTCGGGACAAATTATGATACACAACTCGATTATTTTGTTATGTAATTCCGAACGGGTCTTAACGTCTCAATTGGCGAATTAGTTGAAGGTGACAATAGCTGAATACGTTTTGACTTTGTGCAGAAGGAAGTGTGGATGAGCGATGCGTGATCGATAGTTGGTGGATAAGACTAAGGCGTCGTTCCAAATTTTGTTAGGCGCTGCTCGTATTTTTCAAAGAAAAGGAGATGAAGGATGCTGGAGGATTGAGGCTCAGATGGGCTTTGGCTATAACTTTTTCCTGAATCTTTCTTTAGTCTTGAAGACGAAGAAAGCGGAAGAAGGGTTATGGAGGGATGCACGTTCGTTATTGCGATGCTACGGCCCGCACTGGCCGAACGTGCTTGGACTTCTGATCCCTCCATTCCTATCTCCGCCGCTCACAATCATCAAACAGTGCCCATTCTTCCCTCCATGGTATTCTCACCGTGTTCCTTCAACTTTCCATCACGCCTTGGACTTCCTCACTTTCTTCAAGGCTCAAGGAAGCCAATTTTTCCCAGCGTATGCATGCGTGATGTCTGCTCCTTCCTTTCTTGTATTGATGAATTGTCTTTCCCGCTGGAAATGCTGCACCAGAAAGTTCAGGCAACATGAAGAATAACTCAAGTCTCGAGTCGATACGTCAGGAAAGAATGTGCATCAAGGTCCTGACTTTAAACTTGAAACCTTGAGATTCTAAACTGAATTTAGTTGGGCCGGAAAAAATGCATTGCGGGGATTTGGGAAAGTCTTGCAAAGAAACTATTTTGTTTCGTAACAAAAAGTTTACTCGGATATTTTATCCCCATTCTCGGTTATGACTTGTGACCGTTTGAAAAAAAAACTGTTTCTGCTTTCAGCTGATTAATTTGCTGCTACTACAAGATTTTCAATTTCTCTTCGCAAATTTTAGTAAGGAAGTGAGCTGTCGCCGTTAAAAATTTAAAATATTCTTGCAGTAGTCAAAACTTTGTTAGGAAATACTTCCTCTTCTTAGCTTAAATTATGAAGGCGATGAAATAATAGTAAAAGGGTATTTGGAGCCAATAATGTTTCATAGCCTTCTTTTTCTTGTTGTTAATTTCAGAAGTTTCAGAGTTAAGAAAGCTTGAATTATAATGGGTAACGGTAGGATAATTAGTAATTAATGAGGATCATATCGATTTCGATATGTCACCCCATTTCTTTTATCGAACGTATTACTTATCGTTGTATTTAGAGGAATCTGTTAGTTGAATTATTTTGTTTGTTTGGGAGATACTTTCTGCCATTAGGAAACATTCTCATTCAGCTTCTTTTTAGTGATACTTGCCATGTTGGAGTGAACGACTTATGGTTAGTTATTAGACGCTGTTGATTTATGGCCTGTCTTCCAAACTGCTAAATTAAGAGGAGCTTGTAATTTGTTGTAAAGCCCGGGTTCCCTTTGATTTTTTTCTTGGATCCTGCCACTGAAGTCTTGCTCTAAAAATATTGGCACTCAAACTTCCATATTAGCTGTAATTTTTCAAACTAAAGTAATATTTAGATTCTTTGAGAAGAGTAGGTTTAAGGCCATTAAAATATAGATTGCCTTTTTAAATTAGTTCAGAGGTGAAGTTTGCCTAGTTTAAAATGTTATCCCTTTCTAGTAGGAATGTTCTAAAAGAAGCCTAAAATAAACAAATCTTGAGAAGTTGACTTTTCCTAATTTGGGACGCTGTGGCACATGTCACCAACTGGAAAGTTACAAATTAGTTGTACTGCAGTGTAAAAACAAGCAACTTAAAAATGTAGCAATTTATCACATGAATCCTCAATCTAAAAATAAGAGGAGGGCTTGAAGGAGACTGATCGATTTCTCAGAAGTAAATTGCTTGATTGCAGTCCCTAAGTGGAGGAAAGCGTCCACTTAGAATGCATTGCAATGTTTTCTGAACTTGGTTTCCGGATTCAGAAAATCTTCCTGATGATGGGACACATGAAAACTGAAAATCAGACCCAAGCGAATGCCCTGCGTTTGCGCTGCAAGGGATTTACTGCACTTCTCAAATGAATTCACGAGAACATGGTGTTTTCTTCTCTTTCTACTCTGGGCATCAGCGTCGAATTCGTTTTGCGCTGATTCGCTTCTTACTGTTCCTAAATTCAGCGACGCTTCTGTTGGCATTTTCTCAACTGGACTGAAATCTGGAGGAAAAAGAAGTTAATAGGAATTACATCTCTCTTCATTGATTGCACGCCGGCTAAGGTCGAAGTCATTAATCCTCATCTCCTTCAATGGAATATAACACTCTGTGTCTAGTGTTGTACTTGAAAACACACTGAACTTGATAAACAAAAAATAATCCTCTTGTTAAAGCAAACATTCCGGAAATTATTGTTCGAAAAACTGTTGTTCCAACTTCCGAAAGCAAACGTATAAATTGTAATCAAGGCCAGTTTTCTCCCAAAGGTAAATATTAGTACACAAAGTATTAGTTGAATTGTTTTTAATTTACATATTTTAAAAAGTATGAAGCCAAACAACCCTGGCCTAGGACACGAGGAATTCTATTTTAGTTTCTGGGTTTTCCTGTCTTAGGGCGGGCTTGTTTGGCTAGTCTTAACATTATTTAAAGTGCATTTGAATTTTATTCTTGGGATAGCATTGTTATTATATTTATAACAAGAAAGCCAATCTCGATAGAAGTGGTATTACTTGCATGACTCAACTCCACTAAATCCTAAAATTATCAAAACAATTATCGAAAGTGGAGGAGGATGTTTATTCAGTTTCGAATAGGTTTTAGAACGGGTTTGATTCGAAAGGCTTTTATTGCTTTCCAAATAGTTTTTGGATTTTAATATCCCTTTGACGAGTGAGAATGACTCAGTTTGGCTTGAGTAAAGTGATTGATAATTGGCGTTGAGTGAAAGTAGTTGGTGGTGAGTTTGGACCACTTAAGAGAGACTTTTGAAAATAAAAGGAAGATCTCTGTTCTATTTCGAGGTCTTGATTGCGATGGACGTGAAAGTGAAAAGGGCTCCTGGGTAGATTTAATGTGGACCACCAGACTCCCTCCATTATTTCAATGCTAGCTTCTAAACGTTAGGACGAAGGGGCAGGAAGGGATGGGGTAGCTTTATGGCTAGATTAATTTAATTGGGATCTTCTCTCCTCCTTCCTAAGATAAATAAACCCCATTTTAACTAGCATTTATCATGGAGAGATTAAAACGTAACTTTGGGACTTTCCCCAGTGGAGAAAGCACGGGAGATCTAAAGTTAAAATCTAAGTGTTTTAGCTCTCTAATTCACTTAGAATTATGCTTAGGCCGAGTAGCAAATGTTTCAGGCGAGAAGCGGAGCGGGGATGTGCGCCTTATGCGTCCCTTCATTGTAAACTTGTCCCGTTCTTCCTGTCTCTGCAGAATATCTCGAGTCGGAAGTTCGGCATGGATCTGTAAATTTCAAAATGACGGAATGACGCCTTTTGTATAATTTATTTGCAGAATAAATAAATTACGAGGAATCATTGGAGTGTCAGGTTGAGCCAAACAAGGAACTTGAGTATTCAAAGTAATAAAACACCAAATTTTGAGTCCTTATCTGGCTACAACTGCCACTCTCTCTGGTTTATGTCCGCTAGTAAAGTTAACGAAAATAGAAATTAGAGGTACATTTAAGCGCCTTCTTTAGTGACTCTTTACAAGAATTCTTTAATAAGGCGGATGCGGTCGCTAAAGGGGCCTTAAATTCTGCGGCCAAAGTTATTGTTTCCATGTGTCCTTGTGACAGGGAAAGGGTTGAGGGTCCCTGAAGCCTTTAAATTTTGAATTGGATTATCCCTCTTAATTTAATGGAGTTCACGACATCAAAATGCTTTTGTATCTCGCCTGTGCGAATTGAAGCAGAGGGAAATGATTATGGTAGGTTGGAAGTATAACTCTATGTAAATCTACTTTTCTATGCCACTGAGCAACTGACCTCACAGCAACAATTTTATGGGACAAAATCTAATTTGCAACTTAATGGTACTGCAGAACTCCTATGCGGATTATTCTATTTTTAGTGGGCACTTTCCTTCCTATTTTCTGCAGAGTAGTATCATTTACAGTTTCACTATCAAACTAGCTATTTTTTATAGACTTCTACCAAATGGAAATTTTAGGCGTATTCCGCAAAATCAAAAGAGTGTTTTTGAATTAAGAGTAGTATGCGTGATATAAAACGTCAGTGACACTGACATGGCATTATTTTCAAAACAAATTTAGCCACAAGAGATATCAATTGTAGAAATTTATCAATGCAAAACACAATTGCATTACATTATTTAATATATATTAAAAAATTTAGTTAAGGTTTTACGTAATTTACGTCAAAATAACTTGATCCAGTTTAGATTTGAGTAGGATTTCGTGTTTCCTGGAAAGTATTTCATCGTATCAAGAGAATACCAAAAGCTCTTACTATTAAGGAGCCATGGAAAGCCTTAGTCTTGGCGGTATGTATCAAAGGAACTCAAAAGCAAAAGGGTATTTAATTGTTTGTTGAAGCTCAAGAAGTCCTTCCCTGAAATGTCAATAGCTTCTTTTGTTTTGGCACAGTAAATGCCAAACATTGTTTCCTTTCAGGAAAAGGATTTGGAGTAGGGCAGAGGCCGGAAGGAAACATAGTAAAAAATTTACTTAACTTTTCCCATCAAGCCGACAAAGCAAGTTTTCCCAAAGTGTTGCATAACTCAAAATCAACATTAGGGAAAGGATCTAGGCTACGAGGAGGGGCCTTAGATTTCAGGCTTTTCATTTATTTGTTTTGATCTGTAGCAAGGAAAAGCGAAGAGAAAGTGTAAGGAAGGGAAGGAAGTAAACTGCTTTCACTCCTTTCTTCCAGAAATTTAAGAAGAGAGATTTTCCGTTAAATCCTCCTGATATTTATCTTTCTCCCTGGCCCAAGGGGTGTCATCGCTTTCTCTTTTTACGCAGTAACAAAGGGACACAACCTTGAATTTTCGGTTAAGAGCCCTCACCGTATTTTTCCTTTCTCCTCGGCTCTTTATAAATTCATGGAAGCGATTTATATCTCAAAATGTAAATCCGAACTCCTCTCATGATTTTAGATATCAAGTGAAGGAGGCTTAAGTTTAAGCGGAGGAAAGGGAAAGTGACACTTTCTCCAGAGAGGGACTTTCACCATTTTTATGTCGTAGGATTTCTAATGCCACACTACAAGCGCCCGGGAGGCCCTGCAGCGAAGTATAACACAAATCCATTTTGGAAATCGAATATTCCAAACAAATCGAATATGGTTTTGTTCCCTGGCAAATGCATCCGTAGAGAAATAAACTGCCCAAATGCTTAAAGGACATTTTGGAGGGAGATTTAGACTTTTGATCCTTCGATTATTGGGGGATATTTCTAACCTATGGTCAAGAATACAAAGGAGGCGGAAGGTTTTTTTTATAAAGCTAAATGGGATTTTAGGGGAATAAATCGAACAGATTTGAGTGTCACTTTCCCTATTCCGAAGGCGACTACAAAAAGAATCTCTTGCTGTCCAAATGCAAAGCCAAGAATCCTAGAAATCTAAATTGATCTTTGGATCGGATCTCCCTCAAGAATAAGAATGTATTGGTGAATGTAAAACTTTGGGGGAAAACCACATTTGAACTTCAGAATTTGCTTTAAGAAAACAAGAGAAAACACGTTGCGTTATTTCATTGTTTCTTGCGTATAATTTTTGAAAATTTTATCAAGCAGTGCAGTTCTATTTTTCTAATATGTGACTCATTAACACACTATCTTATCGTCTTCTATTCATGCACTTATTCTTCTATCAAAGTGTTTATGTCTATTGAAAAACTTTAAATGCTTATGCACATAGTCGAAATGTTCAGATGGGACAATTCTTCATGGCGTTTTTTTATTTTTCGGTCATCTCAGCCCTTTTAATATCGTATGAGCAAGACTCTGCAATTTATGGACCGTAAAATCTTAATTGGAGGGTAAATGAATGAGCAGAAAGTAAAATACAATTATTAGATTTATATTAGTCCTTATTTTAAGATTCTCAGATTGAGGCTTTGTAGATAAAGCATGGAATTAAGTTACAGTTAAATAATAAGTAAATTTAGATTTCTCGTGTCGTTTCAAATTTTCATTGTATCCAAAGTAAATTTGCCAGATGAATCTTTCAGGTTCGAATTCTAGAGAACCGGCTATTTTCTAATATTAAAGAGTTTCATTTTATTTTTCATTCATTTTTGGAAATTAAATTTGTATTTGCATTTGAGGAATTTTAAATATTAGTAAAAAATGATGAACTTCGACACCGAAAGCACGTCTTTTATGTTTGCCTAGATTTACTACAGTTTCAATCGACTCGAAATGAAGGGTTCTGTGGTCTCTGTGTTGATTCTCATCGTACTGCATCACTGAATCTAACCGAGAGATGCTTTCTGTAAACTAACACTCCCTAAGGACTCATAAGTCTGATGATAGATACAAACGAACATATGCGATTCCAGATACAAGCATTTCCGACCTTTAATTCACTAAACTCTCCTATTATGATCACTATTTCCTTTTGGAACACTTCAGAAATGATTCGCTAAAGAGAGTTCTGTCTGATTTCAGATTCTGCTCAGCTCTAGCTCGATTTTCAGCGATGAGCTCCCCAGCCCGACGGAGCAGCACTGGAGGAAATGTCAGCAGTTCCAGCCGATCCGACTTTGCCACAGCGCTGAAAAAGTGCACCGCACCCATTCCACCTGCCCTCTCCAGGAAGCTTGGGCGCGTGTGTGACTCTCCCTTGGGAAAGGTGACTGACTTTCTCTTTGAGTCCAAATGACAGGCACAGAAATTAGTTTAACTTTCTTTTCCACTTTTCAAGACAAGATCTTAGAAAAAGAGTCGAAAACGCCCGTGCTATTTACGTCTAATGGCAGCACAAAATCCGGCTGAACTTTTGTAAAAGACATCCGGCAAGAGATGTTCAACTGCATCCAAACGCAGTGGGATGAGAACGTCCCGGCCTATTCGATCCTTTTATTAATCTGATTAGCATAAGGACCAAAGCTCTTAATTAGCTCAAATACTCCAAGGTAATTAAGATCTCCCAAGACAATGTTCGAAAGAATGAAGTTGTCTTTCTGCTCAACTTGGCGTAATCATCCCCTTTATTCCCCGTGGAGAAGTTTAGGACCATTAAAACAGTTTCATCTATTCATTTTAAAAAGTTGGTGTCTGCTATGTTCTTCACATTGCCTAAATTATAAGCACTTTCTTCATGACACCGACTTATGCTTTCTAGGTATTTTTCAAGGCAGAGGTGCTCAGAGCAGACCCCTCTTGACTTTTTAAGTACAAGAATGGCATAGCCCATTAAAAGTCAAACTTTTGTCTCCCACCGGAATCGAGAAGAGCTGAATAAATTCCAGGATCTGATTTCAGTTTCATGTCATTTTCCTTAACGTTAGTGTCCCCTTAAAGGTACCACTGAAAAGAAAGCTTACAAATATTAGTGGCGCATTCTTCACAAAAGCGAGAACAGGGAAGAGCCGGAAGTAGTAAATTTTTGAGTGCTTGAATTTGAGAAAAATACCATAACTTTCACATGAAGAGATAATTTGTAAGTAGAATGCATAAAGGCCGAAATGCAGAGAACAATAATCTCTGGCTTTTGATTTTGCAGTGAGACTCTTTTATAGGTCATAAAATGTGCGAATCCATAAATTGAGCTCTTATCCGCAGAAGCAGAAATGAGAGAGATGACATTTATTACTGAAACTGAAATCACTGTCAAGTCAAGGCGAAAAGGAACAGCCTTCTCCTGCATTAGCCTTTCATGGATGATGAAAGGAAGTTTTGAGTTGGGCTGAAATGAAGACATGGGGGACACAGGCGAGTTGGAATGGAGCATTACCTACGTGGAGAAAGCTTTTTCACTTTCTCCAAGCGAAATGAGTGGCTTGAGTTAGGAAGGCGGGATTTTATAAAAAAAAAACAGAGAAAAGAGAGAAAGTCATGGCATGAAATATGTAATCCATTATCAGAGTGTGCGAGTAGTGTTGGAAGTGAGTGACTCCTGTGACACAGCATCCGCATCCAGATGAAGATGAAATTACGCTTTCCATCTATAATCATAAATATGAGAGGGCTCAAGATTCAGGGGAAAAGGGTTATTACAAGGCGTGTGCCACAAAACCTTTCAACCTCAATTTAATTTACCATTATTAACATGGCAAGAAATTATAGGGCTAAAAGTTAAAGCTTAATTCTAAACCACGACTACATAGAAACAAACTCGTAGCTTCTATTTCATTCCTAAGTCCCGTTAAATTTTATCGCAAAAACGCTGTCTAAATCTTTTCCGAAAATTTCCCCCCAATTTCTATTTGAATAGGTAAATTAAAAATGTGGTCTTGAAATTCTATTCGAAATTTCCAAAAATTAGCAAAAATGAGAATATTTTGAATAGTTTTTGAATGTTTTGTGAAAGGTTCTTACTCTCGACGAGATATTGGAGACATTTTGCATTTTAAATTCGTTGAAAATTTGATGAATGGAAAGGGATGTCGCTAATAGCCATGCACATTAGAAGAAAAGAAATATTTCGAGGAAGCGTGCTAAGGGAAGATTAAGATTGAGTAAAGGAAGCGTGCGTGGAAATCGATATAAGAACTGCGAGTGGCAGTGCATTGGCGTATTTAACGAGACGTGCCATTTCATTTTCTATAGTTCCACCAACCCTTAAGTCCATTTTATTCTTTCATTATTCTGTCATCTTCACTTTTCTTCAGGAGCATTCATCGGTGCAGCTGCTTTCCAACCCTCATGTCTCATGTTGGGATTCCAATTATTTTTGGGATGCTTTTGTTGTTAAACACAAAATAATTATTCGGCACTTATTAAAAATAAATTTACTTCAAGAATTCTGGTAAATCATAATCACATCAGAGCCGCTAGTGCTTCACAGGATACAATTTGTAATTTGAGGATTACACCCTAGTCTCTCAAAATCCAAAATTAGGGAAAATGTGGGGGGACATCGTTTACTGAAGTGGTTGAGGCTCTTTTGATGCAGAATAATTTTCTATGAATAATGATGACGATGACAGAGTAAATCATCAAGTTGTGGTTGAGGAAGGGAAAGTTGCAGTGAATTGTGGATGAAGTGACCTTTGGGCCAACCCCACTTTACTCCAAGTGATTTACTGAAAATCTTTACTTCCTCTGTGAGGCATAGAAACGAAATGGCAGGAAAGGAGGCAAAAATTGAGAATTTTTATCCCATTGTCCATTACGAACCTTTCTCGGACCATTTACCCTTACTTATGACCACAGTTTCACTTGTCCGCATCTTTTTCCACACAAAAAGCGCTCAGCCACAATGTCTTCCCGCTTGACTCTCAAGTAATTTACTAAAAAAAAGGCGAGCACCATCTTCACGATTTAGATTTTACCTCGAGACTTCCTATTTTCATTAATATCAAGCTCATTCCAATGCTAGTTTTGTACAACAACAATTTGAGACAGCTTCCCTTGAACTTGAGTCGAATGAACTTCCTGGTAAAGAGAAATTGTGTCTTGTAGAAATCTGTGGGAAGACTGGCAGTAGACAATCCGTTATTCATGAGATTCATTTCGTAAACATGAGGTTTTTTAGGGAGAGAGAAATCTTGGAAACAAAATCATTTCCAGTTCTTTTCCTCTAAAAAGTCAAACCTACTTAAAATTCGAAACCGTTTTATATCCTATCCCCTCCCAATCCATGTGAAATCTGAATCTCGACTCGAGTGGGGCCGCATTTTGGAGAGGGGATCCATTACCTATTTTATATCATATTTTATATATATTGGCTTACTCCACAACTTCCCTTCGTCCGTCCCAGGAAGGTGTGGAGGGAAAGTAGGAAAATAGGGAGACAAAGTTAAAACTTATTATCCTCCAAATCCCGTTCGAGAATGCTGTAGGAGAGAAAGTAAAATCAGATTTTAAACTTAAATGGAGATGGAAAAAAGTCATTCCTTAACCGTAGGAAAGGAAATGCTCAATGAAAATTCGAAAATCGTGCTTCCTTTCCTTTTAAGCCCGATATGTATGCAAGTGACACAACTTTGCATGCAAAATGCACTTTTTTTTTCTGTTTTCTTCCTTCGCCTTCTTGTGTGGAAATGCAAATAAGAAAAATACGGAAGTGAGTTTCACCATTTCATGGTCATGGAATACGGAATTGGATTTCCTTGCCTTTGCCTTTCTTTCTATTCTTTTCCAGAGAACGAATCATGCTTTCTGTAAACTAATTTTGAGCAGAGTGGGTTCTGGGATAACGCTCTTGAAAATAATTCGAAAATCATAAAATTACTAGAATTATTTGTAACAGGATTTCACACTTTTCAATCAAGTATCCCTGCATGTTGCAGCTTGCAGCAACCCTTAAAATCTGTGGTGTAATTCTTACTTAATTGACCTTGGCTATAGTGTGTGGTTGTGCTTTTGGGGAATACTTGATTATTGACTAGAACTAAAATGCACAAGATCAGATCCTAATTCCCTTGATAATTTGAGGGTAGCCCTGTGTTCCTTCATGTGAAAACTAATAATGTATAAAGAGTCTCCATATAATAACACACTACATTACCTGCAGCAGGCGGCGAAGAGTTCCACCCCAGAGATTCCGGGGAATGGAAGGAGATCTCAGAATTTTGCATGGTAAAATAAATTAGGAAGTCGTTGGGCGTAAATGGCATTTAATCAACCCTGATTCCAGCGTGAAATTAAGAAAGTCACCTGGAGAGAAGTGGAGAGAGTTGAGTTTAATAGACTTCCAATTACCTAGAAAAATAAGGAGAAAGTTATTTGCATATTCTTGCAGATGCTGACTTTCTCCGCTTTCCATATCTTCTACAAGGAAGATTCCCAATTACTCATGACCCTTTCTTCGGGTTCTCAGATAAATGAAATTGGGAGGCTCTGAACAGGAATTGAATTGGTTTTCATATAAATAAAAAATTACTCCGCCACTTCACCGCAGCCAAATCAACCCCCATCCTCTTTGCATACTAAAATCACTTTCAAGAATTTTCTCCATTTTACTCGATCTAACTTTGCCCTTTTCTCAGCCACATTACTTGCCCCCTAAAAAGACATCCAAAAACCATTTGTCTTCCTTCTAAGCTTCAGTCTCGATGACGTCGGATCTTCTTCAATCAAAATCAACCTGCCTTTCAACCCGAGGTGATAGTCTTTCGTGAAAAATCTCTATTTTGTATCGAACGAAGTCCGGCCTATTAATGTTGTTATTTTACTAAGGTTTGAGAATCTCTCAGCTTAACAGTTCCAATCACATTAGTAGTGATGTCTAATTTTCATCATATTACGTAGAATAATTCACTTATCATGGAAAATAAAATTTTGGGACACGAACAAGTATTCAAGGAGTCGTTTCTGAGATAGTTTGGAGTTGGACTTAACTTCAATCCAGACAATCATGAATGTTAAATCATTCCTGTTATTATTTCGTTAAGTAAATCCTGTGTAAATTAAAACAACAACACAAGTTTGTAGCACAAGTTTCTGTCAACTGTACAGATCATCTGTGAATCCAGCTGCATTTTGGGATGAATTATTTTGTCTCTTTCTGATAGATTCTGAAATATGATGTAAATGCATTCTATTTTTCCTACTCAACTTGAGTCCTATTTATGTGGGGATGGAGTGACAATGACAATGGAATTGAATCTTGAACGGAGAGTTTTGAGGCGAGATGCATACGAGTAAAAGTGCTAAGAGATTGTGCTTTCTCCAAAATACTTGGTGGCAGGGAAAGTCTCTGCATGCAGGTACACACAAGATCCAGCACTCATAAAATCTGGAGCTCCATTATACGTTTCCTTTGTGTTTGCGACGTAAGCAAAAGGGAAAGCTAAGAGGGAAGGCGACATTGGAAGCGGCGTTAGTGCCTGGGTCGCAGATGGTCGTAATCTAAACAGCAGGGCTTCCCATTTTATGCCCTCGGATTGAAAACTTTCCCATCTCCCACTTTATACCAACTAAAGAAATTTTTATATTGATTTTCATGTTTCGGGGAGAAAGTCCTAGAACTTTATTATTTATTATTACTCAATACAAACAACATTCCATTAATTTTTGTAATCTACCATATGAGTAATTTGGCATTCTGAGTCCCTATTCCCGGTAATCATATATAATTTCCAACAAAATATGGTAACTCAAAATAAAATGCTATTAAGATTTTGGGAAAAAGTCAAAAGAAAAATCTTACTTTTCATAAAAATACTTGAAAAAATGAATATTTTACGAGTTGTTGAAATGATGTTTTTTTAAACGAGACTTGATTTGAAGCTGCTACGCTGCGACTGAAAATAATCATATCTTCCCATGTAAATGGAATTTAGGCATTAAGTTTCACTCTAAGTTTTCATTTGATTTTACAATTATTTTGAAAATAGGAAAGAGAGAGTGTCGCTGCCATTAAATTCAAGTGCTCTGGGTGGTTTAGATTGGACTTTATGGGAAGTGATGTGCTATTTCACTTAAGGCTCTGGAGAGAGTCACTTCAGCAGGATTTGGATGGAATGGGGCCTTTCTCCAACCATTGTCCTCCGTCACATCCCTGTTGTTTCCGGCTCTATCATTAGAATCAATACATGGGACAAGTCAATGTTGACTTTTGGTCCAGGGCCTAAGTCCTTCAGAGACAGATACGAAAGATCCAATCCTTTCGCTTTCTTCAAACTCATTCACTTTAATTTGGCCAACTCAAGCGATAGGGCCAATAGAGGGTGATTTTGCAGGAAAAACTTATTCACAACAAATCCATTTGCTAAACAGGTTTTGAATTTTATTTTAGGACTGCACGAAGTCTGAAATATTGAAACTATAAAAAAAATAGCAGATTATGTTTTGTTTATGTTGTCAAAATTTGTTTTACATTTTTCTAGGTGAAAGTTATGCTGAGGATAAGTGAAGCATCAGATGATGCAAGTGGAATCCTTGGAGTGGACACGAGGCGGAAGCAAGTGACCTTAATTGACCCTGGGGGAACCTCCAGTACCGGAATTACCCCCGAGGAGCGAAGGGTTGGAGTGTCGGCACCAAAGATGTTTGCCTTTGACGGTATCTTTGGCGATGAAGATGATCAGGTAATGAATTGACAGATGAAGTCCTTTAAACAAAGTTTAACACTTGAATCTTGAAAAAGTGGAGAAATATCAGAGCAGTGTAAAACGTCACGTTTCTAACACCCAAGTCAACCCTCCTTTCTCTTTGGCTTGTATCCCAAGACATTTCTGGTCGATCTTCACAGGCTTTGAAAGCGATAATAGGTAAAATATATCTGCAAAATCCGGAATCAGAGTATCAAAGCTCCATTCTTGAGGGGGGAAAATTCCTGACGCTGCGGCATTGGGGTCCCCAAATCCTTGAACAACTTAAGTGAGGGTTGGAAGTTAGAAGAGCGAACCTAATATGATGATGAGCTTAGCCATTGCTTTCTCCAAAATAATTCACCCTATTTTCCCTAGAACAATGAAATCAGCACAGTTAAAACGAAGATTGAAGGAAGGAGAAAGCAGCAAAAATCAAATGCATGGCTCACCTTTAGAAAGTCTTTAACGATTTTGTTGCAATTCTTC